>VZUA01003760.1:7111-30624 GCA_013401035.1 Horornis vulcanius | reverse complement strand
CCGCATCCCTCGGCGCCTCCCTCCGCACGGACCGCGGGCACCGGGCGGGGGTCCCGGCCCCGCAGCCCGGGGAGGCACCCGGGGGGAGGCAGAGCGCGGCCGGAGCTCCCTGGAGCGGGGAGCAAATCCCAGCCCGGCTGCAAATCCTGCCGGCCCCCGGTGGTGCAGAGAGACCCCGTCACTGTCGTGACACAAAGAACTTTGTCCCGTCTCTGTCCCGTCACTGTCGTGACACAAAGGACTTTGTCCCGTCTCTGTCCCCACGGCCAAGGAAAGGGTCGCGGTCACATCTCCACGGCTTTGTCCCACCGTGGTGTCGCCGAGCCCAACCCGGGCCACGTTTAGGAGCTGCTGGGAAAATGAAAAGAGAAGAAAAAGTGACCGGCCGGTAACTTTCTGCTTGTTTGGTTGTTGTTCCTTTCACAGAGGTGGAGGAACGGAAGCGATCGCAGCCACCACGTGGGAAATGCGTGGATGCCGAGCTTGATGTCCTGCAGTGCCTTCCCCTCCCAGCCCTCAGCCTTCCTCACGGGGAGTTTCTCCGTGCTAGAACCCAGCCGTTCATTTTTTTGGGGGGCTTCTCAGGGTGACCAAAGCAGAGTTTGCTGGTGCTGGGTTTTGCATTTTTTGCATATTTGTTTTCCTCTTGCTCCTCAGGCCACAATCAGCCTCCTTATGTAATGACTTGTGTTATATAAACTCCATTCTTCAAGGAACAGTCATTAACCTACTACTGGGTATTGAAAATACCAAAATACTGTCACACAATTAAAATCACTAAATGGTGTCCTCAAATTAGAGCACAGATTGCATTGGAGATTTTTTTTTTTTTTTTAAATTAAACCACACACATGAAACATTTGACAAGCCAGGCTCTTCATGCAAAGGAGCAGCTGGGCTGGGAAGGCACCTCTTGTTTTTTATCCTGCACAACTCTCTGCCCTGAGCTGCTTCCATTTCTTCCTGAGCTCAGGAGTGGATTCTGCCGTGGAAGTGCAGAGCTCAGGGGGGATGCAGCTGGTGCCAGTTGTAGAAAACAAGAGCGTTTCAAAAGTCACAGCTGAATAAAACCACGGGAGGGAACAGTTTGAAGACGAGCCTCAGGGAGTTTTGTGGGACTGAAGTTTCCCCAGTCAATGTTCCTGAGCTCCCACAAACCAGGCTGGGTCAGCTCAGCTGGGCTCAGGGCACTCAGGAGAGATTTTGTCATTGGCTCAGGAAAATCCGTTTCCCTCTCTGTGCTGCTGGTGCACAAGTCCTCCAAAAATCCCTGTTGTGGTCAGTCCTGGCTGCTGGGGATCCCAAAAATCCCTGTTGTGGTCAGTCCTGGCTGCTGGGGATCCCAAAAATCCCTGTTGTGGTCAGTCCTGGCTGCTGGGGATCCNCAAAAATCCCTGTCCTGATCAATCCTGGGTGCTGGGGATCCCAAAAATCCCTGTTGTGGTCAGTCCTGGCTGCTGAGGAGCACAAAAATCCCTGTCCTGATCAATCCTGGTTTCTGGGGATCCCAAAAATCCCTGTCCTGACCAGTTCTGGTTTCTGGGGATCCCAAAAATCCCTGTCCTGACCAGTTCTGGCTGCTGGGAATCCCAAACACCCCGTCCTGATCAATCCAGGTGTGAGCACCACACTCCTGGTTGCTCCCAGTGCCCTTCACGTCCCCCCTTCAGCAGAGCTGCCTGACAGGTGACAAACTGCAGCCTGGTCCTGGGCAAAGTGCCACTGTCACACCTTTGAGCCAGGGGACATTCACACCTGAGCAGACTCTCCAATGGGTGCTACCCACCCAAATGGGTTTCTTAAACTCATTCCTAATTAAGAATTAGCAGTTCCCTTTGGAAAAGCAGCACCCACCCTGCCTGTGGCTCCTGCTCAGCTCCAAACCTGGAGCTGTGCTGTCACCTCCACCCTCCCCCAGAGAGGTGCACTGGCAGTGTCACAGGATCTCAGTGGCATTTGGCCACACCCTAATCGAGATTATTTCCTATCTGTAAATATTTCAGCCCTGGGTAGGAGTTTATCACAATCCACACCCACAGGAACTGACTCCTCTGCTTTCCTCTCCAAGGGAACTCGACCTCAGCTCAGTTCTGTGGTGCTGACACAAGTCAGAGTTTACAGCAGAGTCTGACACCAACCAGAACAAGCATTTCTTTTCCTTTTCAGTTGTTTCCATACCCTCCCTGGACTCCACTCATTGTTTTTCACTCCTGTTTTTCCCCCAGCTCCGTGCCAGTATGTTAGTGTTTATCAATACCTTCTCCTAAGATCCAACACACCTGAGAAATGGAAGTTGAAGCTGGATACTCAGCAATAAATTCCCTGGGATGCTGCACGGGGGAAATCTGGGATCATCCATCTTTGCACAGGTCCAGCAACCCCAAAACCTTGGGAAGAAGCTCTTTGCCACCACGGGCAGCCTGATTGCATTGTCTGCACTCCTCAACAGGCAGAGAACTTCAGCAAAGAGACACCAGCAGTGCAGAGGGGGAAAATCACCAGAATCCCCAGTTTTATTCACATAAACCCATTTGAAAGACATGCTGGCGTTGCTGACAGGGAGAGGGATGTTCTGAATGCTCTGAAGGTCCCAAGGACCACGAGAAAAACACAAAACAAATTTCACTTGTATGAAAGAGACTCCAAAGCAGGAGTGAGCAGGCCCTGATGCTCTGTGCCTCGTGGATGGGATCTGCAGAGGGATGGAAACCCCAAGAAGTGCTTGGCAAAGATCTGCCCACACAGGAGCAGCATAAAAAATAACCCAAAAAAACCAAAACAAAGAAACAAAAAACCCCAAACAAACAAACAAAACAGCCCACAAAAAAAAAAAAAAAACAAACCCCCCCCCCCCCCAAAAAAAAAAAAAAAACAAACCCCCCCCCCCCCCAAAAAAAAAAAAAAAACAAACCCCCCCCCCCCCCAAAAAAAAAAAAAAAACAAACCCCCCCCCCCCCCAAAAAAAAAAAAAAGAAACACAAAAAAAACCCCAAAAAGCTATTTAATCCATCCAGAAAGCCAAAAAAGCCAGAGAAGTGCTGACAAAACACAGTCAGCGTGTTTGGAAAGGTGGGGATGGCACTCCAGGGAGGGATCTGCATTTTAAAGCCACCTCTTCCCACCCTGTGGAAACTGGGGAATGTCCCAGAAATTCTCCCTGCCAGCAGAAATTCTCATTCCTCACAGTCTGTGTCCACAGGGTGTGAGCCCTTCCCTGCTCCTTTCCCCTGGAGAGGGAAGAGGCAGCTCCAAACCTCAAAAAGAAATCTTTCAGCACTGATTCTCCACCAGTCTCCAGCACACAAATATTCATAGCCCACCTTGCTCTTAAAGGAAAATCCCTTTCTTTGTCCCTTTCCTTTAAATTCAATGTTTCTCTTGAGATTTGTCACAGAAAATAAGTTTGACCTTGTGTGTAGCCAGTTTTATACCTACACAAAAATATTTTGGTGTGTATAAATTTGTATCTCAAAGGCAAGAACCCCATGAAATTCTGTATAAACTGAGCTTCGTTGGGGATTTCAATGCTAATGAAGCACATGGAGAAAAAAGTATTTCTATAAATCATAAATTTTTCAGTAGCCTGCAAGTTAAATGAGAAGTGACATGTCAAGGGTTCTAATTAATCCATAAAAAGGACTCTGCTGTAAATCCCCATACACACACCAAAACCACAGGTTAAAACATCCTGTGTGGGGTTTTTTTCTGCCTTTCTATGAAATAACAACCAAGAACTCTGGGTAGGATGAATTAAGTTGAAAACAGAAAACATTTCCAAACAATTTTCAAAACATCCTCACCTCACCACAGAGCAGCTTCAGCGCTGGGGAAAGAAAGCTCTGCTCCAAACAGCACTGGGCTTGCTTGGAATGTCTTTTTAAAGGGATCAACCAAAGCAGCTCCTCCAGAACCATCTCCTTCCTTTGGCTGGAAATATCCCCATGGAAACAGAGATGGTATCAGACAGATGAGGAGGAGCAGAAATCCTTCAAATACAGAATCTCCAGGAATAAAATGGGACAGGACCAGGCAATTGGAAAAGAAACTCTGCAAACCTCACCACAACTGCTGCTCCAACTCCCCATCCCCTTGCTTGTTCTGATCTCCACAGAATTTCTGCTTTGTTTTTAACAGATTAAAAAAAAAAAATCAAAACAACAAAACTTAAAAAATAACAACAAAAAACACAACACAAAAACCCAAACAAACAAAAAGCCCCAAAACAAACCAAAAACCCCACCAAAAAAAAAAGAAAAAAAAAGAAAAAAAAAACCAGCACAGGTAACTGTGGGTTATTAAAGATTCCCAGGACCCCAGCACGGTGCAGTGACACATTGGGACAGTGGCCAGGACAGGGATGGAGCTGGCAGAGGCTGAGGTTCAGCACAGGGCAGAGCCAAGCCCAGCTCCCAGGAGTGCAGAGGTGGAAGGTTTCTTCAGCGTTTGCAGCTGCCAAAGGAGCATTTTCCAGGGTGGATTTGGCAGTTTGCAGGTGTGGAACCTGAAATGATTCCAAATCAAATGTGGGGTTTGTGTTCCCTCCCTGCAAGAGGTGAGGCAGCATCACCACAGCAACATTAAAAATCCTGGCACCAAATTCCTGCCTAAAACAATGAAAGCTCAGGAAAATGAGGGGATTGCTGTCAGCTGCCAGAGGCCAGTGACAGAATGAGACAAGGAAGGAGCACAAACACTTCCAAGGTGATGTTTACAAAGTTGTTGTCCTCAGGTATTCCTAAAAGAGCTCCAGAGCATTTACAGGTGTCTTTAAAAAAATAAACCTCAAAATTTCTCTTGCCTGAAAGCAGCAACACTTCACCAGCCCCACTCTGCAAGTGGAATAATTTGGTTTCTTTTCACTTTTATCAGCGTGAGCAGACAGAACTCAGAGCTGTTGCTCTATTGGTATTCACAGCCCTGCTCTCTGGGCTTTGAGCTGTGTTTGCTTTTGCTGTAAAGGAGGAAAAGGCTTCCATTCAAAACTACTTTGGTTAAAAAAACCCAACTTTAAAATATTTCTGTTGACTGGAGTTTGCCCCAAATTCCCTAAATCCAGTGGGCTCCTCACAGTCTCATTCACCTCACACAAATATTCCATGTTTTACCTCATAAAGAACAGCCACACTTCCTCAGATTCTGTTTTGAAAACAGACAAACTTGTAGGGTTTTTTAATTTTTATTGGATGCTTCCAACTTTATAGCTAATAATATACAGATACTCAGTTTTTTCATTGTTTCATTCACATCCTCACAGAGTTCAGCCATTCTGTCACATTAAAATTAAAAAAAAAAAAAAAGCACAACTGAAATAAAATAAATCCATAAGCTGGAAAAAATACATTATAAACTTATATTCAAGAAACATTCTCTTTATAATTAAAAACCTACTTGCAATAATTAAAGTAGGATTCAAAGAAAAAAAAATTGATTTTAATTTTTTAAATAGGTGGCCTTTGTGTATATTTTTAATCATTTTATATGTACAAGCCCAACCAGTATCTCTGCCTACCTGTGACAGAATACCTGAAAACAAAAAACAAAAAAAAAAAGAAAAAAGACACTGAAAAGGAGTTTTTAAACAAACAAACAAACAAAAGTTCAATACTCATTTTCCAGGAAAATACAGTATAATCAGAACTTGAAACACATGCTTCCCTCATCTGGATTAAGGCCTAAGAGACAGATGTGCTTTAATAAAAGCAGACAGTATGAAGAAAAGTCCTTCCACTTTTCTCTTCAAATTCCTGTAACAGCTCATCTATTTCATTTTCCATGTCTTCTGTGTGCTGTATCTGCAAGAGAAAAAAGTCTGAGCAACCAAGCTCCAAGGATTTGATGTCTAGAAAACTGTAATAATCCCAGTTTTTTTTTGGTTTACTGGGAAATCTAACTGGGCAGGCTGTACCCAACAGGGCTTTATTGCACTTGATGGAGATTCCCAGCACTCCCAAAGATTCTGGTTTATGTTTCTCTGCAGATCCCAGCCCACCCAAGTGGAATTTCAGGAGGACTTTGTTGAGTAGGCACCATCCCTCCTCCCCAGTTAACAAATGGAGGCTCCAGAATAGCTCCAGGCACAGGGAACAGATGGCTGAAATCTCAACTCCTTGAACCCTCTTCAGGCTTCTTGGATCTGGAAAGGACTCGAGACCAGAATAAATCACACAGGCAGGAGGCAGAGCCAGCCTGGGATGGTGAACTCCTCAACCTTGGAGTGTAAAAGAACCCAGGACCCTCCTCTGCTCTCATCACAGCGAGTGCAGCTCACTTTCATTCTAGTTTTTAGTTTAGTGCAGTACAATAAAATATTTTTAAGGATATTTGGGCTCAGAATGCAACCCTCACGTTGAAATCCCACCTGATCACAAGTGGATTGAAGGGAGCTCACTCTGCAAACCATGAGCTCAGTTAAATTCATCCATTTGCCCAACAGCTCCGAAAATTAGGAGAATGTGGAAATTTGCATCTTGACGTGGATTTTACTGCATCAACTGCAAAATGGAGCTTTATGGAGCAGCAAGCAAAGCCCCTGAGCAGCCAGCTGGGTCCAAGGCACCCCCAGGATTCCTGATTTTCCTCTTTACTTACACACTGGCAGAGCTCACAGATGAGGAAAGCTCCCAGCGTTGCCTCCTCGTGGTTATCCTGAATGTCTACGTTGATCACATGCACTGGCTGACACGTCTCCTGCTCTCTGGAATTTAAATCTGTTGAAAACAAAACACAGCAGCAACACTTTGGGTGGAACGGGATGGTATTTGACACAGAGTAGTGACAAGATTTTTTAAAAATGCAGAGGTGTTGTCACATTCAAATTTCCCAAAGTATTTTTTAGAATTTATCTAATATTGTCTTAATAGTCCCTTTTATTTCAAAAAACAAGAGGTGGATTTTGGAAACATATTAATTCAGATTTGTGAAAGGGTCATGGCAGTTTATTTTCCCTGCTCAAAAGAAGTTATTGCTCCTCTTACTCTGACAATCCTTAAAGAATCTCAAAAGTCAAGAAGGATTTTGGGTTTCCTCACCTGGAGGGTTTTAACTGCTCATTTTTTTAAAAAACATACATCCAACACTCTGAACTGCAAGATGAACTCCTGCAAGCTAAGCACTGATAGTCACATTAGAAAATTCTATTTTAGCATGTTCTATTTACTAACAAGGGTGAAAAAAATAAAACATTTTTCCTGCACATGCCCACGTGTTAGTGTTGTGCCTCCCTAACATATCCTTCCTTCTACATCCAGTTTTTAACCTAAAAGCTGCTCTCTCCTACCTCCACTCTGCCCCTTCAATTTGGCAAACCTGATTAAAAATATCATCCTTCACATCCAGAGCTGTTTGGGCCAAGTGTGAAGGGCACTGTGAAGGTAGAGAGCTGGAAAATCTGCAAGTGGTTGCTCTTCACTTCCCTTCCTCACATCTAAAAAGCAGAGTGAGAGCTGCTTTCCACCTGAGCCAGGCTGGAGATGCCCTCAAGGACCAGGGCAGCTGCTCTCAGAACTCCCCTACACATTTCAAACCCTTCACTGGAGCATTCAGAACGCTGGCACAGCCCACAGGGATCCTGGTATTGTGACATGGCCACTGAAGGGGCTGAGTGACAACCTTCAGGTGCCATGGATGACACCAGTTCACTTGGCTGGTGTCTCAGTGTGGAGGAAACTCCTCAAACCTCACACAATTCCAGAGACACAAGGTTCTCAGCCCAGGAGTTACCAGAGCTCCTGCTGAAACCCCGTGGCTCTCAGGGAGTTCCCATCCATCCATCCCTCCCCTGTGCTGTGCTCATGTGCAGCTGGATCCCAGCTGAGATCCTTCTGGCTCCTCTCTGACTCATCACAGGGCAGAGCTGCAGCACATTTGCAGAGTTCACCAGGCTCAAGGAGCTTCTCCACCTGGACAGGAGGTGTTTGATGGGGATAAAACTGCTTGGGAGCTCACAGGAAGCCTGCAGGGCGCTGCATCAGGAGGACAGCCCAGACTTGTTTTCCCATCAGCTCATCCCAGTTGGTTTTTGAGATCCATGAGCATTCCCAAACCCAACACAGAGTTTCTATCAATGTCCAGTTTCTATAAATGTTTCTATAAATCCTGATGGCAGCCCTTGCTGTGCACACACTCTGTGTAGCTGCCAGCACCTTTTGGGGACAAGTGCTCAGCCATCACTTCTCTGGTGCATAAATCTACATCAAGAACTGCAAGCTCTTGTCCTCACTGGTGTTCCAGGAGCTGGAGGAGACAGAGAGCTTTCCAGATTTGTGGAGGACTTCAGGGAGGAGGAAAAAATAAAACCAAACCCAAGTTAACTTGGTTTATCAGTTCAAGCTCCTTACCTTCTACTACTTGATCATAGACTCTTTCTTCACACGTTAGGATCAAATCAAAAACGTCTTTGCAGTTCTGGAATCTTTCTGGTCGTGGCTTGATTCTCTTATTTCTGTCCAACATGTGTAAAATTCCATTCTGTGTGTATCTGAAGTCGCTTGAGTTAAGTTATCTTTACTTGAAGGAAAGTCATGGTTTTGAGCAAATGACCAGCACAAGGTAAATAATTAACATATCTTTAAAATAAAAATATTCTGTTTGCAAATCTAAAAATCAGCGACCACTAAAGATTGCTAAGATGAGTGTGATCCCCATCATGCAGCTGCTTTTCACAGATCTGGCACTGGCACCACAGCTTTAAAAGGCTCTCAGAAGAAGAACTTTTCTTGGGCAACTATTTTTATATCCATAAATACTCCGAACCCCCAGCCTGTGCTGTTCTTTTTAACAAGGGATTTAAAGGAATTTAAAGGAATGTCCTACATTCCTTTCAGCCACTGCCCCTCACTTCAGGGGCCTCGCTCTTCAAAGGCCATCCCGAGGTGTTTCAGGTGCCACCTGCACAAAGTCCTACCTGGAAATGTGGATTTATGCAACTGAAACTCCAAAGGGAGCCAAAGAACCCACAGAAGCACATCCCATAAAAATATCCTGAGATGCATAAATGGGAAGGAATGAAGAAAAACACTGACTTTGTGCCTGTCAGAGCCTCATCACTGTGTGAAAGGAATCTGTGATGCTGCTTGGCAGCTATATTTATGCTGCTGCTGTAACCTTGAGGCTCTGATTTTACATCCTGGAGCCCCTTTTCAGGCAGGATTCTCTAATCCCACTGTTTTCCACCCTTCTGGGACGTGCAGTTTTCATTGGGAGCACTCCAGGCTTGACTGTCACATCAACCTGCTGGCTTGAGGAAAACCAAACCCCCTCTGAAGGCAAAGTTTTAGGGGTAAATTGGGAATACCAGGAAAGGTTTGGATTGAGAAAGCCTGGAAGGGGATGCATCCCTTCCTGCCTTTACCACAGCTGTATTTTTAGCCACCTAAATATCTATTTTTACAATGGAACAGTAAGGATAACAGCCTGTAATTTCTTGAGACAACAACTCTGAGAAGAAAACAATTTCCATCATTTGTAGCAATATGTAAGAGGTCACCTGGGCTTATTTCCTTGCTCAATAAGCGACAGACATGTATTTCTTCTCAGAAAACACTCCTACTATTTTTGTAACAAAAGACCAAAAATTTCCTGCCTACCTTTTAACAGGAGCTCAAATTCTACTGCCCAGACGTGCACCTGTGTGCTCACGGTGCTCCTGTTCAAGCAAACAGCCCCCAAAGCTTTTAAATCCTTCAAGTGTTTAACTTATATTAAAAATTAAACCCAGCTTTCTACCTACAAGAGTCTACTTCATGTTGAAAACAGATTCAGTTCCTCGTGTGTCTGCATCACTGCACTTCAACTACTTGTAATTTCAATTTTGCACCACAAACTGACTGATAGGCTGTTTATCACAATTAAATGTCAATTAGCCTGACTTCTGCTGCATTTCTTTTCTCCACATCACTCCCAAGCCTTTTTCACTCTTCTTTCCCAGAAGGTTTCTCTTTATATTATCAAGGAATTGTCCTTTACAGCACAAAGCTCTCACCAGCAGCTCTGGCACACCAGCACCCCGTGAAGTCTCCTGGGGTTTGTCATGTTTGGAAAAAAAAAAACCAAACCCACTTGGATGGAGCCATCTCAGACCTCTGGTTATTTGCAGAGCAGGAAAATGACTGCATTTTCAAAATACCACTTCCAAAATATCTGCCATTTCCAAAATATGCCAACATCTGCCCGTGTCGCTTTGCTCAGTTGGAAGGGGAGCCCTTCCTGGGCTCTGCACTCCTCATTTTTACATCACGCAGTTCAAGAAGGGGGGAAAAGAAAAAAAAATCCACAACATCCCACACACTTTTTTTGGGTTCTCTTTTTTCCCTTTCTAGGATAAAATGTTGCTGGCATCTGTCCCCTCGCTTTCCTGAGTGAGCCTGGAGATAGAATTACGCAGATTCCCAAACCCACACAAGATTTCTGCTTCGCAGCCCAGCTCTCTGCTGCCAGCTTACAGCTAGTTTATTTTTTTTTTTTTTTTCTTTTCCAAGGGTCCATCTGCCTATAAAAGGAGACTGAGAGAAGCAGTTAAGATTTATAGTTTCCTATCTGGTTGCCTGGAACCTTTTTCACCTGGAAAAAGCCAGCACATCCTTTGAGTGAGGAAGGGGGTGTGCTCTGCACGTTATTATTCCAAGGCATGATAACCCAGCTTTTTGCTCTTTGGGAGCTCAGCTGAATGCAGATATTACAACTTACAAATGGTTTCCACCACACTGGCAGGTGTTGGATCATTTAAGTCAGGCTCTGCTTTCCTTCCAACAGATTTCAACTCCACACTCCCTGTCCTGTGCATCCCTGCTCTCTTTTCAGGGCAAAATTTCCCCTGTTTTTTTGTGCTGTCACATCTTGGGAGCCCTACCATGCTCAGGACACCAGAACTTGCCTCCATTTCCCTTCACCTACTGCAAACTCTAGGCAGAGTAAATCCACATTTTTTGAGTCCAATTCAGATTTCACCTTTAATGGAGTAACTGTGAAACAGATCCACAGAGTGATGGAACTCAGGCAGGGCGACTCAGCAGTGGAAAGGCTTGATATAAAAAGATGTTGCAGCACAAAAGTTGGGTTTTTCCAACAGGCACAGCATTGTTGCTCATTCTCATGGAGAATTTCTTATTACTGACTGTGCATTCTTTCCTTTTAGCTAAGGATATCCCATACTAATGATGATTTATTAAAAAAAAATAGTGTTTAGCTAAGCCCCTAAAGCTTTCACTGCTTTTGCTACTCAAATTTAAAATTCCTGCCACAGACACCAGAAATGCCTTTTACTGTCCAATTGATGGGTCCCTGCTCCAGACATCTGGGGAACCATCCCTCCAAACACCCCTTGCCCTCCAAGCATCCCTAATCCCTCTAAACTTTATCATTATTTGTCACTGACAGGACTCAAAAAACACTTTTAGCCACAAGCACCAACCTAGAGATGGCCAAGAGAGTCAAGTCTCTATCCTGTATGATAAAAGATAAATGATCTTACTGATCCAAGTATTCAGTAGGTTTAATTTTAACTCCCATGTTAAGTTGAAGCTCTCTAGTGATTTGACCTGGAAGTGTTGGGGTATAGAAATTAATTATGTAAATTTAAAATTCCCATTCCTATTCCCCTGCCCCATCCCCCTGAAGAGTCCAAGGCCAGGCTGGATGGAGCTCTGAGCAAACTGCTCCATGCAAGGTGTTCCTGTCATGGAGAGGGGTGGAATGAGATGATATTTAAGGTCTCTTCCAACCCAGGCCATTCCTGAAAATATAAAAGCCAATTTATTAAACCTAACTGGGCAAATGATACTTGCTAAAATATACACACCCTTTTTAGGGAAAAAAAAGAAAATTCTTTAAAGTAATGGCTGGCACCCAAAGCTTCTACATCTTCAGATAAATCTGCTGATTATTCCCTTTGGTGCAGCTTACACCATCCTCAAACACTGCATTTCTTCTTTGGGAAAACCAGGAGCAGAGCAGAGTGCTTCTCACCCGAGCATGAATGGCATTTGCAGGTCTCTTTTCCATATCCTTATTTATTTATTAGCATCTGCATTGTGAACAGAACACCTTGTGTTAAAGCCTGCCTGGCAGTTTGTCTGGGAACTGGACACTTCCTGAAATGAAATGTGGGAGGGGGTGAGGCTGCCCAACCTTCCTTCACCTTCACAATCAGCTCCTTTTAGAGGGAATGAAAGACTGGAAATAGGCACAGGCACCACAAATTCCACTTTCCAAGCACAGTTGTTATGGCTGCAGAAACTGCCTTCACTCCAGAGCAGAGAACACAATGCCTTTCCTTTGGAATTGAAACTGGGCAGTTCAGAACAACCCAGAGACTGTGCACAAGTCTCTTGTTGGTCCCTAACTTAATAAAGTCTTAATGCTGAACCATTCTATTGGATTCAAATGGAAACAAAGAAGGGTAAGATGGGGTATGAGGAAAAAATTCCTTTCCATGAGGGTGAGGAGGCCCTGGCACAGGTTGTCAGAGATGCAGTGGCTGCCCTGGAAGCCTTCCAGGACAGGCTGGATGAGGCTTGGAGCAACCTGGGGTTGTGGAAGGTGTCCCTGCCCACAGCAGGGGGTGGCACTGGATGAGCTTTAAGGTCCCTTCCAACCCAAACCAGTCTGGGATTCTAAAATATGCCACCCAAAATGATCACCAAGAGGCTAATCTGGGTTCCATGACATTTCTGCAACATTTGTGCCTGCATGAATGATCTGCAAAAAACCTGAACTTGTTTTTCCTAGTAAAGGACAAGCACCCAGCACTTGTAAGCCACAAGCTGCAAGGATAAATCCAACTGCTCCTAGGAGCTGGTCCAAGTATGAATACCCACATGCCAGCCCTGCTCACTTCCTGAAGCCTGGCTGAGCCCCAAAGCTGAGGGGTCTGTACCCACACATCAGTGAAAGCAGCAAACACCTTGAGTTCAGCCTGGAGCTCAAGTGCCAGACAAGAATTTATCAGTGCTGAGCAGCTGAAGCTGTATTTGGGGTGAAAAAGGACAGATCCAAGCTGCCAGAGGGGAAAAGAGAGGGAGTAATGGCAAAGTCCAGTGCCAAAGAGGTGGAGAAGGGATGTCACAGAGGTACTGAAGGCACCACCAGAACGACAAGGGTACCAAGGACAAGATGACTCGAGGATGTGGCACGTGTGACTGTGCCACCAAACAGCTGAGTGTGCACTTCATCCAAGAGTGAACTTCAAGAGGAGTTTGGTTTGGACTGCTGGAATCCAGAGTTTGGATCACCTGGCAGTAAGAGACAGGGAGATGTCACTTCTGCAGCCATTCCAAGGAGCAGCAGGTGAGCGAGGGGGCTTGGGAGGGTCACACAGGACTTGGGGATGCTCCCCTCAAGTTTGGGAAGCAGTGCCAGATTCCAGAGATGAGCAGCAGATGTAGGACTGGGAGGGAGGAAGAGCTCTGAGGAGAGAGGTCTGTGGGAAAGGAAGAACCATCATCTCCTTGCCCAGGGAAACAGGGGGGGCTGCAAGAGCCATTTCCAAACTGGCTGTGCTGCTGTCACCCTTTGCGCCGTGAAGCTCAGAATTTCCAGTTACAGCTGAAGGTACCTCAGACAGAGCAAACCACAAGCACTGCAAACCCTAAATCGATTAAACCATTTCATTTAGCACATTTGGGAAACCTGAGAATACAATCATGGAGACAGCAGGGCCACTTGGCACCAGGAGCCTGCAGAGAAAGCACCACGCTGGATGAGGTCTGCAGGAAACATTGCTGGCTTGCAATCAATGCCAGCTTAAAGAATTACAGTCGCTACCATGAAAATGGGAATTGGTTTGGAACAAAGAAAAAAGAAGTATAAGCATCCCTAATGTTGGCATAGAAGTTTTGTGTCAATGGGAGGAAACTCCAAGGCAAGAAGCATCGACTGTCACTTCGCTCCCCTCCTTCAAACCGGGATGAAACTGCCAAAGAATGAAATCGCTCCAGCTCTGAATGGATTTTACAAGAGTCATCAGCCTCAGACTGGATCCTCCAGTCAGAATTCCTCAGAGGATGTTTGGGACTCACCTTGGATAAGAAAATAAACCTTTCAGACTACCCAGAAGAGACAGGATGGCAGAGAGTGTTTTATGTTGTTGAAAAGCATTTTTGCTATTAGATCCGAGTCTGTAGTTTCCACCAGGTCCCAAAGCTCAAACACAGGGGAAATATTATTTAAATATTTCCAGCTCATATATTTTTAATGATTTGATGTATTTCCTTTTTAATGTGAATGAAGCCAAGATTAAAGGCAGTGTGATCAGAAGGCAGATGAAGAAGTACTGAAAATGTGCTGCCTTTGAAAGGCCTGAGATTTTGTGAAGCATTTTGGTCTTACAATCCTTCATGGAGGAAAAGGGATTGGAATTCAGCCTGTGGCTGGAAGCATGTTGACTTGCAGAAATGTGCCTCTTAGAAGCCTGTTTAAATCCACTTTAAACACTTCTTTCCATCCTCATCCCTTCTCTCTATTTCTAGGAGCACTGAAGTGCTTTGTAAGACATGGTGAGAAAGAAAATGAGACTTGTACTGCACTGCTTTTGGAAGAAGTTTTGCTACTGACACACAGCCCATGATTTCAACTATTTTTAGCTCCTGCAAGGCTNAGAAGAAAATACCCAAACCCAACCAAAAAAATATAAAAAAATCCCTCAACACATCTAAATGAAACATTCCAAAGTGGCTTCCAGTGACACAGCTCTCCTGCTGAACACTGGAATGACAGCTCAGGAGAGAAGCTGACAAGCGCAGTTCAAAATCCATGAAGAGAAACCAGATGAAAATGCAAGATAAATACATGCATGAAGAGCTTACCTGAAGTAGATTTGAGATCAGTTACTCCTCAAGACTGAGCTACATATAAAATATTCACATGGGCATCCAACTTCAATATGGAGTTCACAGAATTAAAGCTAGATCCCATCACCAAGATTATTACTACCTTTTTTTTTTGACAGAAAAGAATCAATCTCTTCAAGGAAGATGTACCGAGTTCTTCTTCGTTTCTGGAATTTTCCTTCTAACTGAAGCAGCTTTAGGAACTTCTTCAGGACACGTTTTCCACCCTCCCCTCAACTTTATAAGCTCATGGAGCTAAGGAGCTAAAACTGGAATCCTATCTAAAGTTAGGGAGGTCAAATTAAAAGAGGAGGTAAAAATGTCAGGAACAGAGCAGGAGGCCAAGCTTGCAGGGTAGGTGCAGGCTGCCTAGAAATCCTAATTAAAAATACTCCCCTATCTGTGAAAATCATCTTTAATGTGAGGGTCACAGACACATCAGCGTTGAGGAAAGGAAAGAAACAATCAGCTACTCACATTGCTAAAGAACCCAGGAGCAATTCCTGCAGAATTTTGGCCAAATTTCCACTTAACAGCTCCTATCCCTGGGCACAACATCAACTGCTGATGAAGACTTAAACTGGGTTTAAATTTAAACTGTTTAGCAAGTTTCACCCTTGACTAATTTTTGCCTTCACTTGAAGGCAAGGCTCACCAGCAGTTTTGCTCTATTTTTGTTTCAGCTTTAAGGTCACCACCACAGAATTAGAATTAAGTCCTCAAACCCCTCCACAGAGTTTTAAGGGGCAAGTAATGATAAGGACAAATAATCCCAATGTTGGAAAGGTGGGTTACACATGCAAATACAAGGTGGTGTATGGCAACTACAGACCATGGCTATGTCTTCCTCAAATTAGGAGCAGAATTCTCTACTGTTGTCCTAGAAATAACAGAGGAATGTTTTAAAAAGCAACAGTCAGATCATTGTTAAATGGTTTGGGGGCAGTCCTTGATTGGGGCTCAGGGAATTTAAATGCTACATTCTAAAAATTCAATGGGAGATGCTGATACTTATTTTACCTCTAAGTTTTAACTGCCACATCTTAAAAGGCTTTGAAGTACTTCCATTTTAGATCTACTGTAACCACCTACTCAACCGAATCTGTATTCCTGGCTCCATTAATCCCCTATTCCTGTGCTGCTGAAATTCAACATATGCCTTCAAGGTATGAGAGCCTGTGCTCTATATTTCACTAATTAACTGCAAAGAAGGTGCTTTTAATCTCTGCAGAGTGGGTTTTTAATAGTTGTTCCCCCTCTTCGCAGGTGAACAGTAGAGGTTTAGTGCATCTCTTCTCTCTAACACAATTTTAACCTTGCTCTGAGTGAGGTCCAGCAGTGCAGCAGCTCGTTTTTGTTTGAGGCCACTGCTTCCTGAAGCTGGGGGTGGTTTATTTGGGCAGAGGATGTTCCCTCACAGCCACAATGTCACTGAGTATCTGGTGTCCACAGTGCCTGCAAGGAGAGCACTCAAACCTCAGGTGTCTCCTCACTGGAATATGGGAACAAGCAGGGTGGTGGCAGCAAGACTCCAAATTTCAGACTACAGATGATGAAAGCAAGGCTGGGAAACAGAATAAGCAGCTCAATCATATGGAACCACCCCTCCTTTTGTACCCCCATCCCAACCACACTCCAAGCCCACGAGGAGAGCAGCCCCTCCCACCCCACAGGTAATTCCCATCCCCTCTCTGAAGTTATGCTCACCCAACAGAACTGAGGGCCCCTGGGACCCTGGGTCACAAAAAAACCTATTCCACAACTCGCTGATGAGAGCAGGTCTGGTTTGGTTAAAGTCTTTACCCTCAAAACCCACTTCTGGAAATGGAGTTGCTTTCTGTGCTGCCAGTCTTCAGTCTGAAAACCTTAAATTATCTGAGAATCAAAAAAGCAAAGTCACAGAGGCATTTGCTGTTGCCCTATTTCCCTTGCAGTGGCTGTTGTTCAAACCTCCTTTATCCTGAGAAAAGGTTTAACTGTAACACTGCAAATATATTTGGGGAACACAGCAAAGCATGGAGGAGAACCACAATGGTGACTCCAAAACATGCTGAGAGAGGGGGGGACAGGTTGGCTTTCTGTTGGTTGTTTTTTTTTTTCTTAAGTACTGCCATATTCAGCACAGCAGCAGTGAAGAATTCAAAAAGGAAATCTCAAGTTGTTGGTGCTTGTTAAAATTAATTCTCAGTTCAAGGAATTTTCTTTTAAGCAGCTCTTTTAATCAGGATATGGATATGGCACACCTCATTAAGATGGGTTTGCAAGNGGACCAGATGAAAGATTCTTCAAGAGCAAGTCACCAGAGGCAAAAGCTAATATTAAATGTTTTTAAGCACATCACATGTGATATATTAAGACTACATCCTAAATTTTGAACTTTTTCAAAAAAAAGGATCCTTGTTGAAAAAACATCTAGAATGAGTTCCCCAAGTTTTGTTTGCGGGTTTTCTTATTTAAAAAAAAATCAACTTTAAATATAGGTACTATAAAATAATGAAGCTGGGACATTTTAATTGTGTGCCTAACCCTGATCACCTTTGCTCTCCAGATTAAATGTTACTGGGGCCCTCTGTCCATTCTTTATAATAAACTACAGGGTTATTTTTTCTCGGTGCACAGAGCAAATCACATATCACAAAATCCTCAGTGAGAAGGGTGAGCTCTTTAATGAAAGGCATCCTCTCTCCCAGAGAAAGTATTCTGTAAGCCTTACCTGGCAGTTTGTCTGAGCTAAATACAACATTAAAGTCGAGGTGGTCGCTCTTCCCAAATCCAAACTCAGGACAGTCTTTGCACTGAGAAGGATCCACAGTGCAGGGACAATCTGAGGGTACTGATGTGTTCATTCAAGAGCTAAACATGGTAACACACTACAAAAGAGCATTTGGAATGTGTGCACTGCAACTGGGTAAACAATTTACAAGGGAGCATTAGAGGCCCATTGTTAAAAAAAAAAAAAACTTCCTATAAACTTAAATCATTTAAAGTTCTCCAGCCAAGCAACTCTATAGATTCTTAATGCCAAATAATGAATTACACCTTTCAAGGATGAACCACACTGGATTTTTTAAAGAGGCCATGCCACAGGGATACAGTTCTTTGTCTTTCCTAAGCAGATCATTGTACATCTGATCATATGTTGTTTTGAAGTCATAAACATTTGGCTTGTCCGGGGCTGGTCCTGGCAGTTTCACGTGAGTCCCTGTGCCAAAGGATCTGACGCTGAATCCTCGTTTGCTGAAAGACACAAGGGAAGGGGGGGAGGAGACAATTAGTCTGGATGGACTTTAAAAATTCAAGTGCTGAAGAACATAAGAGTGAATTTTAAAAACAGCTCTTAGCCAGCAGCCAGCTGGGCAACCAAACTGCCAAGAGTACCCAGCGTGGATGTTCCTTGCAGTTACAACCTAAATTCACACACCATTTCAAGGGAAGCACCTCTATTTGGCAGGAATTTTCTCACAATTATGGCACACAGCTATTTGGAAATGTTCTTTGTGCTTTCCTTCTGTGCTTTCAGGCATCCTGGATTTGCAGCAAACACGTTCTGTATTCATGACAACACAGGCAGAGATGGTTTTCTCTTGATACAAGTAACTGCAGTGACAGATCAATACTAAAGTGTTGCTTTTTATTTTTTTGAGTGTCCTGCTGAGACTCTTGGTCTAACTGCATTATTCTTCTCACTTTGTTGCCCAAACTGCCTCTGGTGTAATTTAATTAGCCCAGGACAAACATTTGTGTGCCTGCCACTGAAAACCATACAGTGCAAGTACCTTTACACAAGCAGGGCAGATGTTCTGCTGGCTGCTCTCTAAAACTCTTGGCTAAACCAGGGATTACTTCATTCCATTCTTATGAACAACAGCTTGTTTAATAGTTATAATTAGAAAAAAAAAAAAGAGGCAGGAACCTGCTTGTCTTTAGGAGTAATGCCAAAATGTTCTTGCTGATTACGTGAAATCCTCGAACCTTAATACCTCCTTCAGTAATATGAAAAAATATGGCAATCCATTGGACAAGGGGACAAAAAAGAGATTTTCTGGTGGTCTAATGGAAAAAGTTACATGGTAAAATACTGTTGCTATCACCCAGAAGGCTGAAACATTGGAGTCTGTAATGACAACGTAAATGGAAACAGTAAGACCAGGACTTAATCTGTTTTTTTAAGGCCTCACACTTTCAGCTTGAATGACTTTAGCAGAGACTGAATGGAGTGAACAATATTAAAACAAAAAAAGCAAGTGAACAACCCAGAGCCTGTGTCCCCACACCCCCAGAAGTAACCCCAAATTTGCAGCATTTTCCTGTGAGGGGAGTGAGCAGAACTGGGACCCAGTGCAAGAGTCACCCCAGACTCCTTTGTCAGCACATCCAAGGAAATTCAGCAGAAGACACCAACTCAAATTGTCTGTTTGCCTTCAAAGTGTCCTCAAAGTGATCCCAAATGCTTCTGGGCAGAGACTGTGATCATCTCCTGCCCCAAGCTCAAACACAGCTCTGGAACTATCAACACTTATTTCCTTCAGTTCCTCCTACTGGAACACAGCCCCTCCTTTCTCTTTTCTTGCTTCCCCACACTTTTTTCCTCCAGCAACTATTTATAGGCGCCTATTTCTGTAAACAGACAAGATATGTGAGGCTTTTTTGCTTCTTTCTGCAGGACTGATGACTGAAAACGGATACAAGTGGGAAAAAGTGCAATTCTTTGCCCCTCCCAGCCCTCCATCACATGTAACTGGTGCAGTTATGAGTCACTGTTCATTTATTTTCCCTGCAACACTTGCAGATCCAAGTTTTGATTCTGCTGCTTTTACTGGACATGAAGAGAGACATAATATGTACAGAAGAAATTGAAGTGCTAAAAAATTCATGTTTCAATTTGATCTTTTCTTCTATGGTTCCCCCTTTTTATTTTTTTTTTTTCCTTTCATGTTATTCTTTAAAACAGGTCTGCTTGGATCACACACATGAAAACCTCCACCTCTAATTGCTGTAGATGTCCCTGAACTTTGCATGATCTCATATAAAGCCAATCTGATATCTGACATTCAACACGTCAAAAATTTGTGCCTCCAAGGCCCATGACCCATTCAAAATTACTTCTTTATTATGATAGCTGGAATATGAGTTCCTGCTTCCTTATAATAGCTGGAATCTGAGTTCCTCACATGGAATTTCATGCTTTGTACCTTAGCCAGTGGAAGTGTCAATTTTTACACTATTTATGCCCCAGGTACAATGAAGTATTCTAAAAACATTTCAACATATTTCTTGCAACAATTGGGACACAGGAGAGGGAAAAATGCCTGCACTGAGCCATTAGTCAGGAGCTTTTATTAAATATTATTCAGCTTTTATTAAATAGCTGGAAACATCCAGTGAATCATCAGGTGTCTGTGGAAATGTAGCACATTTGTAAAAATGAACAATTTCTACAAGACAATGGGTACTTAGTGTTTGGTTTTGGCCTGGTAAAACTACCCAGAAGATGGAAAAAAAATGTGCTTTGTCACAAAAAGTAAAGACAGACTAACAGACTATCCTAGCACTGATTTCTGAAAATGTGGAGCTTAAATTTTACCAGACTAGTAATGACCACATTTCAGGAAGTTGTTTCCATTAATACTATCAAGGCTGATGTAGATAAACTAGCAATGAGTTAAGGACCAGGTGAGTCACTGATCTCATTTTCCGCAGTTTGCTCACCTCTCAGTCCAAAGCTCATCACAAAGAGCTCACAAGCACCACTCAAGTGCCCCTGAGCACTCACTTCCCTCCAAAGGATCTCAGAGCTCACTGAAAACAATTCTGAAATCAGAGACCTGGACACTGACACACCACAGACTGGGACCAGGCACTGGCAGGAGAAATACTGATGATCTGTGCAGCCTGAGACATGAACTTTTGTCCACAACTTTCTTTCATTTCACTTATTTGGGGATCTCATATTCTTATTAAAGTGCTTTTCAGTTTATTCCATGTTCATAACAGCACAGACTCTCTTTACAATGGCTGTAGGAAATATTACTAAATATTAAAGCAAATGCAATAAATCCTGCAGTGCCACTGTACTGAGTGGTGAAGGTTTTCAGGGGACAAATCATTAATTTTACCACGTCCCTTTCCACAAGAGGTAGCAGGAAAATAACCAGCAACCCTTGTAGGCTACTTAGAAAATATTTTATGCCACCTAATCAATATTAAAAAACCCCACTTCCCAAAACAAGCTGAACAGTAGGACAAAAGCATTGTTAACTCATTTTGAATACTAACAACTAGTAATTTGCACTATCACTAAGCTGTCAAATGAAAGTGTGCTTTAATATAAAAATGTAAAAATATCTCCTTCTTAGGGGGTTATTAATTTAGGATTTCTTAAATTAGGCAATACAGATGTCAATACCTCATTGCATGTTGGTGCTGCCAGGACAGAAGCTGTGAGTAACAACTTATGGAAACAGCACAGGTGCAACTTAAGTTCTCTTACACCTCAGTGTTGGACTACAAGACTTAACATAAATATGAAAACTAAGGTTTTGCTACAGGGGTTGCAATATTTGAATTCCCCTGCTGCCACTAAGATCTCATGTTCATACTCCTGATTTCCTAAAAGCAAGTTTTTAAAACAAGAATATGTGGTTGAAGTGTGTATCAGCATTTTAGAAATTTTTATTGCCAGTAAGTGACACAGAGAACTTGAACTCAGTAACTTCCTTCCAAAGTCATCAGGGTACTACCAAGAAAACAGAAATGTGGAAGTTGCTGCATAAAAAAAGTCTGGCTGTAAGAGTTTAAAGTTTGCCTTCCTCCTCTGAGAGAAAGCCATGGCCTGAGCCTGCACGCTCTATGGCAAAATACAAAATAAAAGATAAAATCATCTATTAGAACGTGCTGGTTTTGGCAGGGCTAGAGTTAATTTTTGTCCCAGCAGCTGTGTTGAGGATTTGTGTTTGCAACACGGGAATGTTTTTGTTATTGCTGGGCAGAGCTTACACAGCACCCAGGCCTGCTCTGCTTCTCACCTCACCCCACCCCAGCAGAGCCAGAAAAGCAAATATGCAGGGTGAGTAAGACCTGACCTAGGGAGGGTTTTTTTTAATGCAGGATGAGTAAGACCTGACCTAGGGAGGGGTTACAGCCAGTCTGACAGCTTTAAAGGAGGGATCTTTCTGCACTGCTCTTCCTGTTCCCTTTGCTTCCTTGGCTCAACACACCCCCGTGGTGACGGCTCATATTCTATCAACAAACTTCAGACAGACCTTCAGCCTGACTTCTGTTGGAAAATTAGAGCAAAGTGTTTAAAACTTGGTTAATTACAAAATACACAAGTACACACTGAACGCTGGACCCCAGGCTTTGTTTTCCAACAGCACACGGAATTTGTGCCTTTTGAAGTCTTGTTATTCACCAACAAAATACCTTAAGAGTTTTGTACTTCCTCAGCTTCTTCCTAACTCTTCTTCCTCTTTTAATCATGTGTTCTTTCCAGCTGCAGTGCAACACGCAGCCCTGAACTGGTGAGGCAGGCTGGCTTGGAGCCAACACAGACTTTTTCCTGAAGTTTACTGACAAATGGGCTGCTATTTCTTTAGAGCAGTGTAATTTATCTCTGCTTTGCCATTTATGCTACTGCTGCTGTAACTACAAAAGATGTTAATAAAACACAACATTTTCTAAACACAATTTTGTTTTAAATTAAAATCTCAAGGGAGAACAGACTTAAACCCCCCCCCTTGGCACGTTTGGCAAACACCACTCACACCGGAAGTGATTTATTTCTGCAAAAACACAGGGGAAGGAAAAGGCCAGACATTAGAAGTAAATTTAACTCTGTCCTTAATACTCAGCTGTCAACTAAAACTCGGTTCCAGCATTATTAGAGCAAAAACAATGTCATGTTTTCACAGAACTGCCACACGTAACTCCGATGCCAAGAGTGAGCGTGAAGTGCATGAAATGCTGTCACAGTAAGATGGCTGCCAGACCAAATGCTTCTCTTATTTATTCCTTTCAAAGCTTTTATTTTTATTTACATGTAGCACACAGCTTATGCACAGTTGTTTTGCTTACTATGCCATCAACGTGTATTTCTAATGTGAATGTTTCTCTGCATAACTTCAATAAAATAAACCCGACCGTCCTTATCGTGTTCCTGCAGTGCAAAGGGAAGATTCAGGGACACGATTTCAGGCAGATCAGGTCTGTCCCAAAGCTCCTATCTCACCTCTTCAGCCAAGCTGAGAGCACTTGGGAGTGCTAAACAGATTAACACTTGTAATCTCAAAAGACATTTAACATTCTGAACTGAATGTTCTGGTTCTCCTGTGAGAGGAAAGGACTCCCTTCCAGGGCACGGAGCGGCTCAGTCTTCACAGAATGTCAAGGGGTCGGAAGGGACTTAAAACCCAACCCATGGGTTTGGGACATCTTCCACCATCCCAGGTTGCTTCAAGCCCTGGCCTTGGACACTTTCAGGGATGGACAGCCACAATCTCCCTGTGCCAGCGTCTCACTACCCTTTTTACCACACTAAAAAATGTCTTCCTAACATCTGGCCTAAATCTCTCCTCTTTCACTCGGTATCCATTACTCCTTGTTCTATCACTCCAGCTCCCGACGAGGAGTCCCACTCCGGCTTTCCTGTGGGCTCCTTTCAGATGCATTCAAGAGAAAAAAAAAAAAAAAAAA
>VZUA01003753.1:20664-34265 GCA_013401035.1 Horornis vulcanius | reverse complement strand
ACTTAAAACATAACCTGTCCTTGGTAAATCTGGTCCCTTTTTTGGGAAGGTGATCCTAGAAGAGTCTATTTTGGGTGTTTTCATTAGGATGAGGCATCTGACAAGTGCCTGTTTCTTTTCATTTCCCACATAGGAACTCTGGATAGCTAGCACAGATGGAAATGTCTGCATGGATTCACTGACGAAGCAGGGTACCAAACTTCTGTGCTGTGGAAATGGCTGTACAGCAGGGCTGTGGGGCTGGGGAGTGCATTGTGGGCCAGCAGGTGTCTTTGTAAAACTGTTTAGCTCTTCTTGTAGGAACAGCCTTGATATAAATGTGTGGTGTGTCTTGACACAGTACTGTTGGGAGAATAACATCTATTAATGTTTCCTATCTGGAAAATGTACCTCCCTCATGGCATGAGATAACCTTATCTCCTCTTGACCGAACAGCCCTGTTTCGAAATAGAGATCCCGCTTGAGGCGGTGCTGCTGGATTGACAGCTTGACCCCAGTGTTCTCAGGCACATCAGTGCTGATGTGAAGGGGATCTGCACTCCATCCTCTGTTTCACCAGCTGGTGTCTTCAGAGTAGTGCATGCTGTGTGAAGCAGCAGGAAACAAGACTCTCAAAGACTTTGCTACTTTATCTGCATCCAGAATTATTTGTGTATCATGAAAGGTGCTGTGAAGCAATCCTGTGCCAGAACATGGTCTTCATCCATGTCTTTCTATCCTGGCATCCACACTGAGAGGAAAAACAGCTGTGCACTTCCTGCAATCAAACCCAAGGAATTCAGTGGCAGTCTGAGTTTCTTCCATGACCCAAATCTGGGGCTGTTGACAGCTGTGCAGGAAAAGTCTGAACCCATCAAACTTGCCGGAGACAAGGATCATAAAAAGTGTGCTTTGGGGTGAGGTACCTGGTTACTCAGCATTGTGGCTCTTTGTATCAACGAAAATATTCATTGATACAAATGTTAGTATCTAACAGCACCGATCCAATGTATCTCTACTTTTGGAGAGAGGATTTTTCTTTTTGTCATAAGACCCACAGGTCCCTTGGGAGGGCTTCATGAAAAAGCTTGAGGGGAAGCTCACCTTTTGCCAGGTAGTGCTCCAGTCAGTCCTGAAGCTTCAACAGTATTTGAATTGAGGCTGTGGTGAAAAGCCTTTTCTATTTTTGAATCCCCAAACTTCAGGCAATCTTCATCTTCCCTGCAAGACTTCAAGGGTCTGCAGGTGCAAGGATGCTCTCTTTCAGTGCAAGGAAGTTGCTTGGAATAAAGATAAGACCTGTTGTACAAATATGCTCTCTCCCTCTCCCCTCTTGCCTATAAAGTAGCACCTTATGGATGTGTTGTCTTACAAACAGGCTTTTCATCTTTTTGGCAGCAGTCACCTACCAGATTTCCTTCTAGGAACGATCTTGCACAACTCCATAGCACCTTAGGTGCAAGCAATATGCCTTTGTTCTGCACAGCTTTTCACAGGAGGGGAGCAGTGCTCTGACATCCTTACATGTGTTTCTAAAGCAGGTGAATTTTTTCATCTGAAGGATTTGATCAGCCCACCTGCCTTTTTCCCCAGTACCATGCTTGCTGTTGGTAGACACAAAATTAGGCAACCAAGATGTATCAGGGATGTTGCGTGATTATATTGATGGGACCGTACCATTCATACTGTCATCCCATCTGTTTATACTCTTGGCCACGTGTTGTAAAGGTCAAGACATCTACTCAGAGGGAATAACTGGAGTGTGTGATGCTGCAGATCTGGCTGTGCTGCCAGCTGGCTGTGTACAGCCTCACTTGCTCGGCATGCGAGCAGTGTCCTCCACGTGTGTCCAGGGCAGGCCAACGTTAGAAATCATGAAGCTGATGATGGGAATGAGTTTACTGACTTCTGCCAAGCCTCATATAGTGGGCTTTGATGCCAAGACCGATTCCTAAGTGCCGAAGAGCAGCCTTATATTTGCTGTTCAACTGACGCAGCTCGAGATCCTCATTTATGTAATCTACTTGAAGTAGCTGCTGCTTGTGAGCTGCCTGTTAGTGTGAAGTTGTTTGACAACATGATTAAAGAAATGGCAAATGGTCTTTTAGAAGTCCTCAGCTCCTCTGGACTTGGAGTTTGAGGGATGGTAGTCATCCTTCTGCCTTTGGCTAGGAGCCCTGGAAGATGTGTGGCTCCTGGAAATGCTGGTCTTCAAAACCTGTACTATTGAAATGAGTGGTCATGTTCATATAAGTAATTTATCCAAGTCTGACTGTCATCTGGTCTAAGCTACTGGAACCAGACAGTGTGACATTAGTAGGATTATTCTCTGTCTTGTGAAAGCTTTTTAGAGCTTGAAAATTTACAGTCTTCGACTTCAACATTTCACACAAATTTTTCTTCCAGCAACAACAATAACAACAGCAATTTATTGTAATTGTAAAAAGCTAGTATTGCCAAACCAGTCTTGATTATTTCAAGACAAATTTTTTATCTCTCAATAAATGAAAACTTGCATTTTGAATTAGAAACACAGGTGTGGGGCTGGGTTGGGTTTTTTTTTTTAGTTTGGGTTTTTTTTATTGTAAAAATAAAAGCAGAACTTCCCAGTTCTTTCCCTCAGAAAAAAATTGAAGCTAAACCACTTCTTATAAAAAGGTTTTCTTTTGGCAGTTTTCTTCCAGCTCAACATGGCTTTAGCAGAAAATCACTTGGGCAGCTGTCATGGATGTCTTGTGCTGAGCTCCTGCTGGGACTGCTTGCTGCAGGCTTGTACCTCTGCCAGGGAGCTGTGGGTCCTTGCTGGGTCTAGCCCAGTGCATTGCAGTGGTTACACTCTCTCTTGTAGTTTTAAATATAAACTTCTAAGCGGTGTTTGTGATTTAGGAGGAAGGAAGGTGGTGTTTAGACTTTCCATGCCATGGAGTCACGATTCTTTTTAGGTAGTCTTGCCTCATTGCTAACTTGTAGGGGGTTAGAGGAAAGTATGATTTACTTGGGACGTAAACAGTGCCATTGTGTGCTTCTGCTGTATCCCAGCAGATGCACAGCTATGCTGTAAAGTACAGCCCACCTACTGATCACGTAACACTGACATTTGACCATTTATATAGCAGCATGAAGCAAGGAACAAGCACTATTACCCAAATGTAAAAATGGCTCATGGGTGAGAGATTCCCATTTGTTACAGCAAGTATCAGACCTCAGAGCCTGGGGGATGGAGGTTAAGGATTGGAAAGATGTCTTCTGCCCACCTGATTCTTGGAGCCTGCTGTTGGGTCACACCTAGATTCCCTGTTCAATGGGGTAACAGTTTTAAACTCAAAGAGAGTAGGTTTAGATTGGATATAAGGCAGAATTTTCTCAAACAGAAGTAGTAAGACACTGAAACAGGTTCCCCAGAGGAGCTGTGGATGCCCCATCCTTGGAGATGTTCAATGTCAGGTTGGATGCGGCTTTGAACAATCCGTTTTACTGAACAACGTTCCTGCCCATGGCAGAGATTGATCTGGATGACTTTTCAGCCCAAACTTCCTGGAATTCTATGTGGGAATTGAGGGGGCACTTGGGACTGGGATTCTGTAGCCATGATATGCTGAGGGTGAGGAGACATGCCTGCAAAACTTCCAGTGAGTCGTTTCTTTTCACCTTTTTTCAGCCTTGGCTGGCAGAGGATGAGGAGTGGTGCCTTCTGCAGAGCTGCTGCACTTGCAGCAGGGGTGGCTGGCAACAGTACACCGAGTGGCCTGGTGCTTTGCACCCAGAGCAGGCTCCCATACAGGGGCTTTGGGAAGGGCATGGGGCTGCAGGGCTGTTGCAGGAGCAAAAAGCTTAATTAAAGAATCTGGGTCCCTGTGGACTTTGATTCCTAAAACCTCCTGTGGATTGCGGCTGGCATTTCCTGTACTTTCAGTTACTTAAGAAACAGTCCTGTAGTGTTGGGTAGGGTTTTGGAATGGATTTTTTTTGTTTGTTTGGGTTTTGGGTTGGTTGGGCTTTTTTGGTGAGGTAATGAGATTTGTTTTGTTGTTAAGGGCACAAAGATTTTGACAGCGCTGCTTTCAGCTCTTTCTATTTTATGTAGCAATGTTCATCATAGCACAATGACAGAATTGAATCAGTGGTAGCAACAGTGGGAACTTTTGGCAAAAAAGGATAATGTAGACAGAGCCGAAGTGTTCTGCTAACTAAAACAGTAGCTGTATTTTTCAGAGAGCTAGACATGACTGTTTTGATCCAATGTGGTGTTAATCACAAGAATACATAACTGCTTTCCTGTGAACTTTCCCCTTAAAAATATCCAATGATATCACCTGATGTTTTGCACGAATGCTCAGTATAACCAGAATTTAGAACAGCTGGCTCCATATAAACTTGGAACATTCATAGGTCAAATATTAGTGTATAAATAAAAACATTTTGAAAATGAAAACAGAAGCAGAGTATTGGAAATATACTGAATGTGCAGATGTACTTCACGGTTTGAATAGCTTTACAAATTTATCAAGACAGTGTTAACACTTGTTCTGAAGAGTCAAATTTCCTGATAGTAAATGAGAGAGTGTTTTCAAACAGTATTCCAAAGATGTGTTATTCTGTGTATGTTAATGGTTGTTTGCAGTGTGAGAAATGTAAGAATTGGCTATTTGAAGCACCCTTTTAACGAATATGTATTTGTTCAACCCAAAATCTTTTCAAACTGAGATCTACAGCTCCTTTTATCAAGTGCAGGCTGTAAAATGTGCCATGTTTAAAGCATGCAGAGGGTTGTTTATGTTGAAGTGTACTGCTGCAGCTTTCTTATCTTGTCGCTCACCGCATCGCGTTCTCGTGGTGTGTATGGTCAAGGTATTAGACACTCTGTTTGTACAAGGGCTAAAGGGTGACATAATGTCTATTGAAGCACAAGTGTTAAGCTCCACACCAGGCAACAAAGAGCACTTAAAAAATGAGAACTGATTAGAGCTCGTGAGCAGGGTCTGATAGTCACACATGTAAGCCAAGAGGTGTTGGAGGGAGGAAAGGGTCGGCAGCTATGGTGTGAAACAGATGTGCCATCTTGCATCCTTCTCTCTCCTGGGCCTTCCAGACCATTTGAGAGAGAAATCTGGAAGAGTAAAGCGCTTAGCAGTCAATTCCAGTCTTTTTACAAGGAATAAAATTATCCAAATAAGTTGGAAAATACGGTTTAACTGTAACTAATGCATACAAGATGCAAAAGACTTGTCTGCCTCTGCCTTTGTAAACTCTGTAATAATACAAAGTTGTTTGAACATTAACACTTGCTGCAGCCTAACTTCCGTATTTTTCAAACTGCTTTAAAATATCTAGATAAAGATTCTGCATCAGGGATTAAAGAAGTGGTCAGAGCTTTAATTCCACATGGCACAGAGTTGCAAGCTCCCTCTGCCCAAATTCTGATGAACAGCGATACAGGCAGCAGTCTTTAATCACCAGAAGCTCTGTAGGCAGAAAAGAGGAGGCATTTCCTATGTAATTTACCATGGGCTTCCCATTCACATTTCTTCACTACTTTTGGCCATACTGGTGGTGTGATGCAAGGAGAGGCCTCATACACTTTTAATGTAACTGAATCTTCATAATGATGCCGAGCCTGGTTCTTCAAAACATTTGTGCGCAAGCAGGGAGAGGCTTCTGTGCAAGCCTTGACTAGTGTGTACAATTTTTATGCAAAATAGTAGGAGGATAGTTCTAAAATTTAAGCCTGGTTTGAAATTCATGTTTTAACATCTACACAAAAATTTGATCCACAAGTACAGAATCCAGGTGCTCAATTTAAATGATGAAGGTTGGCAGAGAAACCCTTTATTTTAGAAAAGCAGCGGCCTCTCTTGCCCACAAACCTTCATCCTGAGACAGCATTTCAAGCATGCAGACCTTTTTGCTTAATTATTGTAACATCAAACATCTTTGACATGAAAGGGACTAAGCAGTGGCTATGCAAGATAATGACTTGTTTATAAAAATAATTTAAACAGCATATGAAAAGCATAAACATGCATGTCCTGCCAAAATTCACTGTATGTTCTACAGGCTTTGGTGATTGTGAATCTCTTGGCTTGCTCTTTCAATTTATTTTTTTTTTAATTTTTTTAAAACCCACAAAGAAAAAAGGCAGAGGGGGAAGGGAGTGAAGAGAAATGAAGGGAGACTTTAAATAAAAAAAGAGTTCTCATATTTAAGGAAGTTCCAACTTATTATGCTATGGAAGATAGCTGGAGAGAAAATACATTTGTTTAAAGTACGACAATAGATTTTCTCTTTGAGATGTCTGTGTCTTGTCTCTTGTGTGTGATAGTTTTTACATTTTAATGATTGTAGCAGCTGTCCTGTCCGAAAATGTTCCATTCTGCAGGATATGTAATGCTCATTACTTGCTAGACAATATCAAGATACTACTCTGTCTCTTATTCAGAACCTCAAAACACTTCATAAGCATTGAAGCCTCACAGTGTGCTCTGACAAATGTAAATCACCCTTATACTGATTTTCCAAATAACTAAGCTGAGGCTCAGAGGTTATGACTGGACCAGGGCTGTGATGAGGTTCCTGAAATTCTTGCTTCTGATCCTGCAGTCTCACCATGAGCCTATGTGCTGTTTTACTGATCTGGCCAGTCTGCCAGTGGCTCATGGAGCCAGTGAAACAAGAGGATCTTATTTGGTGAAACCTGTCTTTTTTCAAGTGGCAGCATGAATCAGCTGGAGCCTACAGGTTCCCACTTGGCTTAAGCTTTAGTTCTTCCTGCTTGTGAACCTTGCTCATTAGTGTTGCACAGTCTGTGCCTTCTGCAGCCATGCTCCATCAGAGACATGGCTCTTCAGACGTGCTTACCAACAGCTGAACATAGGAAAGATTAAAGAGATCACAGGCTACCATGTTTCACTTGAAACTATAGGAGAGCCTAATAAAGGTTTGGTTGACTTTTGGTAATGCCTATGCTGCAGGGAATCTAATAGTAGATGTTCTTCTGAGTTAACTGAGAGTTCTGTTGAGAAACTCCCCATAAAAATGCAGTGCAACAGCTGAAGTTGGTATAATGACTCCTTTATGTTTCAGAAGCTATTGGGATTGGGTCTGCCTGATACTTTTGCTATCTCTAGTCTTAGTAAAAACAGTTTTATGGGGTCCCAAAGCAGTCTGTTGCTTCTGGCAGCCAGAGAGCTGGCAGCTCCGGAGCACTGAAGCTTGAAGAGATAGTTCATTAATTCATGGCACTTTCCAGAATAAACATGGCAAACCTCCTCTGAAATAACAGACGGTAAATCCTCCTTGTCACTCAAGACTGCACATTTGTCTTCAGAAGGGGGCCATGAAAGAAGCTGTCCATCTCCTAATGAATGAAAATATAGAAGAATTGTACATTGTGTCATACTTGACATGGTGAAGCTTCAGGGTGGAATAACAACAAACCTTTCCTCCCATCTTAGCCCTGTTAATTGTGGACCGAAACCAAGTAATGCCCACTGGGCAGGCTATCAGATGGCATTGACTATCATAGCTCTTTGCCAGGGATCCCTGGTGGGAATAACAGCACTTTTTGCTCCTTCTTTGACTCTTTTTGGGAATGTAGGTGTCAACATCTCTCAGCTTCAGGTCCTCAGGGATAGGACTTCTGGTCTCTCTGTGCTGGGAGACTTGTGAAGGTTGCTGCAAGCTGGGGCTGCTCCGAGCGCACAGATGTTTTGTGCAGCTTGTTATTTTCTATGTTGGAGGTTATGAGTCAGATTACTGTTACTAAAATGTTTATGTGAAATCATTTCTGAGTCATATATTTGCATCATATACAACCTGTCTGACAATCAAAACATTCAGTGCTCGGCTAATGATTATACTAAGTTTTCCAACACTCTGCTCCAACATAACATAATTACATGGCAGAGTGCAATATATTACTTTGACAGGGTTCTTCATGCATCTTGTTATGTCAGAATATTATCATTGCTATTATTACTTTAAATTATCAGAGTTTGCTGCATGAAACAAAGCTAAAAATAATGAGAGGCAGTTCCTCAGAAACTAAATGCCCTGCAAATGTTCCTGGCCTTTTTCAGTCCCCCCCAAAAAACGTATTTCAAGAAGTTGCATAGTATTTTTAAATTTATTCTCTCCAGAGAGGTGCTTGATCAGGGCTTATTGGTCTAATTGACAGATTAGCTGTGGATATTTGCCTGAAGAAATCTTCTGGTGCCTGTGGGACCGCTTGGTAGTTTCCTGAAAATACATTTTTAAAGATAGAACCGGAGTATTTTTAGCAGCATAAAGTCTCTAAACTACAACTTAATGCACTTTATGTTTGTCTCTTGTGTGAGTTCTAACATAAATAAGAATTGCTTACAAATGTATTCTGAATAACTAGGGCGAGCATTCAAAGTTACACCTACCTTCAGGTGTGTGAGAACTCGGCAGGAGTGTTTGCCACCATATTCCGGTGAATTCAGTAACTCCTCTTCAATGGTTTATTCTAGAGCAGGGTGGGGAAAACTGAGGCATGCCCCAGCTGTGTGCTAAGCTAGTGGTTAAGGAGATGAAAAGTGCATGGGGGCACTTTTGTTCGTTTTGGAATATATGTCCATGAAAAAGCACATGAATGTTGAAATGGAAAATGATGTTAGGGCTGACTTTGGTTTGCAGTCTTTTGGAATTGGCTTTGGGAACTCAATTATAAGTGTGAAGAGCACGGGCAGGTCCCTTTAAATATAAAATACAATTGCATTTCATTGTTCTTACTGAGCTGGCAGAGTGCAAAGTGCAGGATGGGTTATGATGACATTCTTTATATTCCTAGTGAAAAAAAGTATGGATGATACAGTAGTGGACTTTCCTGGCTACAACTGGCTGGGCTGTGGTTAATAATTAGGAAGCTTGCATTTGGAGCAATAAAAGCATCCCTGTGTAGTCTTAGAGAGCAACGTCTTTGCTTATGCACTCTCCTTGGCCAGAGTCAGTGGCAAATACATAATTGGTCTATGAGGACCAATATATTGTGAAGTGTAGGGGAAAATGCCAAAATAAAATTTCAGTTGGATGGAGTCCATTTGTCCTGTGCTAATTTCTAGCCCTGTAAACAAACACAGCTGCTGAACGTAGAATCAGTGCTCAGAGTGGTTAAAAACAGTGATGCATTGCTAGTGAGATCACAGCAGAAAAAAATATGTAACACATGAGGCTGCAGTAAGAATCAAGATTACCCTCAGCTCTAAATAATTGTTTCTGTTTATGTATTTTAATCTATTTACGATGTTTGGAATGTAAAGATTACTGCTGATTGTCATACCTTCAGCTGGGGCAGTTGGCATATTAAGTATTGATGAATACACAGTTATCATGAACTTTGGTGAAAGAGTGAATTGGCAACCAAAGGCTTGATGAATGTATATGTATGTATTTTGTATTTCTCTCTTTTATACCAATGTATCACCCATTTGGTCATCTGAGCTTTGTTGTTATTTGTTTATAAATATGAAGGATCCATGCAGGTTTGCCTGTCACTTCATCTTAATTAAAATATCTTTAGAAGTGCTGCAATACTGAACAAGGAATGTGAGACTTCAAACATTAGAAACCTCAGGGCCAAGCCTGCTAGGTCATTGGCAAACTAGCAGCACTTACACTGTAATTTGTCTCATGGCTCAGTTATATGTTTTGACATCCCTGAGCTGACTAATTGCTCTGGGGAAAAAAAAAAGAATCTCGGTTACTGTAGCAGAAAAGACTGTTTCCAACCTCTTCTGTCCATCAAATCTGTTATCTAGGGACTGCTGCATGGTCATCTCCAGATCTAGCGGAGTAGGGCGCTTTTGAGCAGCTTCAGTTTTAATATTTTAGGCATTTAATAGCCATCCTGGGGCTTTGACTTGTGTTAGGTGCTTCACTCCTTGCTCTTGCACGGCACGGGTTGGTGCCACCCTCTTCAGAAGTCTCCTGGGGCTCGAGGAATAATTGGGTGTTCGCGTTGCTGTGCTCTGGATTCATGCCATCATGGATTTTGTCATGTCTGCAGAACACGGCTGGGGTCCATCAGTGGCCTGAGTTCTGGAAACTCTCCTAGCCCCTACCCCAGCTCAAATACAGGCTGGCATGGAGCATTTAAATCTCAAACTGTCAGTCTGGCACGTTCCATAAACACTAAATTGACTCAGAGTGGCTAGGTCTAGTGCTATAAAACATACCTTTCAGGTATTATTGCCAAGGAAAAAAATTACCTGTAAATAGCAGACTTACAGCAGAGAGACTTATTTCTGTGCTTATGCTTTTTACATTTCCATATTTGCATCAGCTTGGCAAGAAGGTAACTTAAATGTCAAAACTATTTTTATGTAAATATATGCATTATTGAATCTCTTACTCATAAGGCANAGGGCACTTTATTTTCCAGCTAGCAACATATGTATTCTTGGCTTTGCACTGTACCAATTTGAGATGGAAGAAAACCTGGATTTGTACTACAGATCCTCTCAGCAATACAGAAGAGAGAAATATCNCTGTATGAAGATAGAAAAAATATGAAGGACTATTAGGAGACTGTGGAGGGTTTGATATAAACCAGTTTTTTTCTAATGTGTTTCTCCTGCTAGAAGTGCAGCCTTGTACCAGAGTCAGAGGCAGCAGTTACCCAGAGAAAAGATTTCACTGCTGCTATTTGAGGAATAAGGACAGCAAAACCTGCCCCCAGTACGTACAGACAAAGCCTCAGCTGAGGTTAGGGATTGTGTACTAAGCCCAGGTCATGGTGGCCTGGAAGGAGATGCTTGCTCTCCGTTGTGGGTTTCATGGTTTTTCTCCACGTCACAGATTTTCCTGCCCCACCGCCCTCCTGCCTGTGGGAAGTTACCGGAGATCAATTCCCAAAGATAAGGTGGGAAAAGTCACATCAGGAAGTCATGCAGACAAGAGCTTGTTGCTGAAGAATGCCTGGCCAGTGCTCTGCCAGTGTCCTGTGGGATCCACCTTGTTGCTGTCTTATTGCTCCCTGCCACATGCTCAGTGTCAGAGCAACTATAGCAGAGGTCTCAACTGGTTTTGCCTTGCTCTCTGTGCAGCAGGAGTTCCCTGGGCATGTGGGTGTGTTCAGGCTAATTGAGATGCAAAGAAGCAAGAGAGAGGAAGAGGAGAATCCTGAGCAGAATTGTGTATGATCTGGAATCCCAGATTTCAATTCAAGCTTTTAAGTCAATTATCCAGCAATTCAGATCATCTCTGGCTGGGGTGCAGGGTATTTGCCTACCACTGTGTGTGACATCAAGGGCACACATTGGTACTTCTGCCCTTTCTTGTTGCATTAACCCAAACTGTACTTGAGGAGAAAAAGCTGTTGGAGTGCTTTTTGGGGCAGCTGGGCTGTGAAAACTGCTTTGGCTATCTGAGGGTGAAGTACATGTGAAGCACAACTGGGGAAGATCCTTGAAAAAAGCCAGCCCTTGGAATGTTGGATACAATCATAAGCAAAATATGCAAGACTCCACCAGAGTTGTAGTAAATGCAGCAGCTGGTGATGGGTGGGTCACATCCAACAAGTCACTTGGGCTGGCCATGCATGCTTGATTTCATGGGCATGAAAGAGAGGAGAAACTCTGGAGATGGAGGAATGAACTGGACCAGAGAGAGGGTTATGACTCTTGCCTGTGCAGGCAAGTGAATTTAAAGGATGGTGACTAAGAGATTCTGGTTTTCTAAAAATAATGCTTTCCACTGACTGAAACCACAGCTCTTGCTGATGCAGCTTTTGATTATTTTACCTTTTATTCCATCTTTCCTAGTTTGCATGATTCAGACTTAGGTAAACACTGGTAATGGTGCTTCACTGCGGTGAAAGCAGTGCTGTGTGAAAGAGACAAGGCTCACAGGGGCAGGAGATTTGTCCTGAAAGCCTTTTTGTCCATGTGCATCCTCAAGCAGCTGCTGGAGCGAGGGGTCAGATATCTCTGTTTGGTGGTGCCCAGAAGAGAAGTCTGAGGAAAATGATGCTGCTTTCTTTTCTTGCAATGTCCCCTTCTACAAAACTTCATCGTAATGACTTTTGTTCTTTCTCGTTAAATTCAGTGTATGTGAAAAGGCTGCTGAGAGTGGGGTGCTTTGGGTTGTCTTTAAACACAAGCCTTAAGGAAAATTTGAAACAACAGATGAATAGAGTGGCTGTAGTTTAACTTGAGCCATAAATACAATTTTCCTTTCGAAATGCAATTTTGGAAGGTGAAGGGAAACCAATTATGATCGAGTTTAAAGCAAGCAAACTATTCCTTTGTTTGACTGAGATGTGTGATTCACCTTGACTGGCTTTTTCTTAGTTTTTAAGTTATGCTGCTTGTGCTGCATCCATTCCCTGGGTTTATTTTGTTAACCTTGCCACCTGAATGAATTAAGCACGTGTCTTCATGTGGTGTTCCCTTAATTATGTACCTGCTGGTCACAGTTGGGTCACCTATATTTGCATCTGCTTCTTTGTGTAGCCAGAGGACAATTAATGCTTGAGATTTTTTTTTCCAGCTTTTGAAAACTTCTTTTGTGTATTGTGCAGATTATGTTAAATCACTGTTTTTCCATCACTTTGCCATTTCTGTATGTGCTTGAAGTCCAGAGGTAGTAAACTAGGGTACAACAGTTGGTACTTTCATTAGCAGTGGTGGTGAGCACAAAAGGCCCAAGTCAGAACTACAAAGGTGAATTCATGTTAGGACTAGCAAAGACCCTCAGAGCTATTGGAAACAAAGATGTTGCAGGAATTTTGTCCAGCAAGCTCCACAGAAATCTGTTCCAGTTTTTCTTCCTCGCAGGTCACAGGACTCCAGCCAGCTGCCTGGAAAAAAAAAAAAGTAGGTGTGAAGAAGTAAAAACCAACACATGCAGCTGTAAGCTGCTGGGGAAGATGTGCTGGGAGCAGGAGAGATCAGCAGTGTCACAGGTGTCCTGGGTCCTCACAGCAGTGCAGCAGCTGTTAGGTGGTATTCCCAGGTAGATGTGAACTGTTCTGTGTTACAGAGGGAAAAGAAAATACCTAACATGCAAACTCCTCCTGCTGCTTTGATTTGAGGAAGATTTCATTGCTGGTCCTGGCCTTAGCATATGAGTGATTGTCAGTAATTCAGCAATTAAGCAAAAAAGGGGTCTGAGCAGGCTCCTGCCCCACAAGAGACACTGAGGCTCTCTAACTTGGGTCAATACCTGATGTTTCTTCACAGGACCACAGGAAAAGGTTCAGACTGTTGATGTAAGTCATGAAATGTAGGACTGATGCAGTGTAACTCTGGGCCAATTGATCACAGGAAAAGAATGATTGCCTCACACTTGATTGTGCTCTAGAAGCACCGACAAATTTGACACCTCTGTCCTCATTTCCCAAGTTTCAAGTTCCCATTTCAGAAGCTGCAGGAGCAGTGGTTAAGTAGGACAAAACACACCTCAGCTCCTTTCCCAGTTTTTCATGTGGATGTGTGCGTGCTGTGCTCACGTGCTTTTCCCCTCCTGCTCAACACCATCAGCTTTCTACCAGGAAAATCTAAGGTTTGCAGTGTGAAGGTGTTGAAGGTAGCTCGTGAGAGATGTAAATCACAGGCACTGCATGTTGGCTGTGGGAGGAAGGACCTGCTAGTTGAAATTTGGCT
>VZUA01003753.1:0-17345 GCA_013401035.1 Horornis vulcanius | reverse complement strand
TGCATTTTCTTTCCCTCATGGTAGGCTTAGGATGCCTGCCCTCTACCTCATAACTAAAGCTGTACAGTGTCTTCCTCTGCTGTCATTTTGAGTTGACTTTGTTGTTATGGTGGTTGCCCTGTCTCACTTATTTTAATATTCTTTGCTCCTAGTTTGTGATCTGTAATTGTGGGATAGCTCACAGCAATCCAAGCTGTTGCCTTTTTGTGTGTGGTTCTTCTGAGATCCTGCATAGGGTTTTCATCAGGTTGCAGTAACCTTGATTTTTACATCAGCACTTAACTTCTGCCATCCAGGAATGTTTGATGTGGCAAGGATTTAAAAGGTGAGGTGTAAGCAAGTCCATACCACATTCGAAACTGATCCCGAGAGACTTTCCCACACTAAGCCTCACATGCAGTTGTCCCTTTCTTGTCCTTTTGGATGTGGTTTCAACTTGAGTTTGGGAGGACCTAAAGCTCTTCCTGGCAAAGAGGCAAAGAACAAAGGAGAAAATATTTTTTTGTGGAAAAAGATGAAGATGGATGTAAGATTTGGTAAACAAAGACTGAAAATTGCATCCCTGATAGGCTGAATTTTCCACTTTTTGGAGAATGTGCCAGAATCCTACAATAAAATGCATAATGTGTTTCCTCTGCCTTCCCATTGTAAAACTTGAGAGTCATGGCATATTAACCAAAACCAGATACATCCATTGAGTTTCCATACTCTGAAGCAGTATAGGGTGGGGTGAAGCTGGTATTAATAGGTCTATTCATCACAATAAATGTTCCTGGTAGATGTGGGTGGTTCAGACTCGGTGAAGAAATGGCTCAGAAGTGATCAGTCTCCACCCAGAGAAGCAGGAATTTTTAGCAGGGAGTGTCCCACATACCGGCAATAAAAAAGATGGCTAACTGAAGAACCTTTTCTTGAAGCATTTTTTATTTTAAATTCAGGTGACCTGAGGTTTCATTACCACCAGGAGTCATTTTGATTCCCCAGCTGTTTCCTAATGCAACTTGCTAATTACCAGTCCGTGCTCCATAGGTAGATCTGCATTTGATTAAGAGCTGGCTTTAGGCTGTCGTCTTCTCGCTTCTGTCCCAGTGCACCATAAAAAGCCCTATAAAATATAGAGGTTCTGGAGGGAGTTGGCATCTGCAGTACTGACTGACACTAAATCAGCATTTTTGTGAATTTGTGTCATTATGTGAGTTGTACATTCTCTTCAGAAATTTATCTATTTGTTCATGGGTTTAATTGCCATTTCTTTTACAGCAGGGCTTGGAGTTTGTAATGAGAAGTCTGTGCTGGGCGTTGTACCAATACATAACAGAGAAGGCAGCTCTGCCCTTGACTGCTAAGAGAACATGACAGAATGACAGGAATAACAAAAGGGGTGGAGGACAGAGTAACAAAATGCGCAGAAATTAACAGAAAAATATGTGTCTACCCACATAAAATAAATTATTTGAAATACAGTGTGTTATGTATCAATACTCAGGAAGCATTTCATAGTATTTCATATCGCATTTAGAGATTTACATGGCTTTTTAATCTCTAAGGAAAAGTAAGGATAGTACAAAGTTTACTTCTGTACAGGTGGAAAAGTCTTCTGTACCTAATCTTGCTTCCATGTCCCTGGGGGGCACGTGTACGTGGAAGTCAGTTTTAGGCTGATGCAGCTGAAACAGAAAATGAGACATCAGTGATGTCTGGGTTTAGAACTTGGATATCTGCTCATAAATGGATATTTTCAACTCTCTGCTTGGTGGAGAGCAAGAGGTATAATTTNATGGTTGGTCTCAGCAGAATATACAGAATCAGGTATTTTGGAGAACAGCAGGTAGGGGATCGAGTCAGTCAACTGAACAGGAGAAAAGCAAGCAAATTTCTATTGCAGTTCAAAGCCCAAACATGGACAGAAAGAAACCCTTCCCCTTAAAATTATGTTTTTGGGAGGATGGCAAGAGTTCATATAGGGTTTGTGACACAAAGCAGTCACTGAGGTAAAGGTAACCTGTCATTTTCTGCCAACGTTGTTTGCTGCGAGCATTTTCAGAGGCTTGTAGGCATGGCTTTGCATTTCATGGTACATTCTACAAGGGAGCTTATGGACTTCCTGAAGGTGAGAGGAGCACATTCTTCCTGTGTCTGCTAAATGGGCTTTCTGGCCGTTTTGATGTCCATACTGTGAAGTCACAGAGAATGAGTGGATTGAACAATGGACAAAAGTTGCCTGAGAAGGCTGGAAATGCAAATGCATTCCCATTTCTTACAGTAATGCAGATGTTGGTCTCAGCTCTGAGTTTGTTTGCTGTGGGCTTTCTACAGCGATTGAAGACAGCCCATGCCTCAGTGGAGGAACACTGTCTGTTCAGCTATGCAAGGGCTTGTAATTTGATCCCGTAACCCTGAAGTGGTGGCATTTTTGTGGATGAGTGTGGGAGGCTGTGTGCCGCATCGCACCCTTGCTCTCTTGGGTTTTACCATTTAAGCCTCCTGTTTGCTGATTACGCAAATGCTGAGGTTTCAGTCTTAGGGCTTCATTTCTGGGTCTTCCTGTTCCTAACTTTGAAGAAAGCAGAAATCTCCACCACAGTTCACAATGTGACTTCTGGGTTGGCTTTGTACACACTGTGGTTTGCACTGATGAACTGCTAGCCCTCAAGGGTGAGAGGTGCTGGTGCCAGGGTGAGTTTTGATGCTTGTGGACTCCTCTGAAATATGTGGCATGAGGAATTCAGATGGTAAATTATGTTCCTGGTTGTTGGTGGTGAGAACAGATGAGTAGTGAGTCAAGCTGAAGTGGAAAAAGTGGACAGATGCTGGGGCCAGGACTCTGCATTGGTCAGTGGTGGAGGGGAGAGAAATGTGGGACTGGTGAAATAGATGAGTCAGGCAGGAACATTTCTGCACAGATTCCTGGGTGGAGGAGTGAGTGAGGTGGATTATTGATGAACTCTGTGAGCAAGCTGGGGTGTAAGGTTGCTGGTGAGCTTCTGGTCATAGCTGGCACAGTACTGCAGAAATGCAGTGCTTTTTGTGGAAGCAGTGATAAATGGTGGCATTAAAGAAATTGAAAGAGTTTTCCTATGAGTTTGAGATGCTGAATTACCCTACAAGTGATATTTTGAGTGAGTGGACAAGTTTGCAAAGAAATTTAGAGTAATTTTGCTGCTGTTGACTTTCAGTGGTACTCTAACTTAATCTCAACCACATCTGCAAGGAGGAAAAGGCTCTTGATCACTGGGTGCCAGAGTTCCTACTCCAAGTTGTCTTTTGTCCTGTCTGTAGCCAGTCCTCCTTGGGGTGAGCTGGATGCCAGCATGATCCCCTCCACTTCCTGGGACCAGCCTGAGCATCCCTGCCACAAATATAAAATTATTCCAAACCTTGTTGCAGCATACCTGATTGAGGGGAGGGCTGGGCGTGACCTTTGCTTTCCTCTTCTTCTGGAAGTGCTGGGGGCCACCAGCTTGCAGTTATTTTGGAGTCTAAGTTAGCTCACAGGTACCAACATAGTGTTACTTGTCATGACTTGGACTGCTGGGTTTCAGCATTATTGTTGGTCAGTCTTTTATTAAAATTAACATTTTAGCATTTTAACAAAAGAGCTAAAGCATTATGGTTTGGAGTTTTAAAGGACATTATTCTTCTTTCTATTGAAATAGAAATGAAAAAGGGAAGAAAAAGAAAACTAAAAAAAAATAGTGTCTTTCCCATTAAGAAAGATTCTTTTTTCCATCCTTTACTAGCATATGTGGTGGTTATTTGCAAAAGTTTCTTTCATTTTTTAAGAGCCCCCCGCCTTTTTTTCCTTGCAGGAAATGTTTTAAATATGGAAAACATCATTTTTCATTAACTTGATTTTTCATTATCCTAATTTTGGAGGATTTGAAGCTCAATTTACCAACTGGAGCTACCTAGCTGGTCTCTTGAATCTCTTTTTTTCAGTGGATCTCTGCATAACAGTTTTCCTCTTCCTTTTTTGCCAGAGTAGAATTAGAATGAAAGAATCAGCCAAAAGATAGAGAGTGCACATAGATTAAACTGTTAGTCTAGATGATTTATGCAGAAAATCTCATGCATTGTGAAAAACACCAGGGGTAAAAAGTATCATCTTATGAAGGTTAGCTTGTAGAGTGCAAAGAAAATAACCAGATTGCAGCACTTTGGAGCAAACTTTTTGCTTCCCTTTTAAAAATAATTGAAAAATCATACAGTCATGCATAAGTATTTTAGTGTTGACCTTGCCTTTTCATAACTTTTTCTTACAGAGTTCTTCAAAAATTCCTTTACTGTTTTTCTCAGATATTATCTCAGACCATGTGTTTTTGTCATTAATTTCATTCTTATATCTTCATTGTTTTACCAACTTTTTGTTGGCCTACAGTCTATCTCTGTGTGTCTTTCCATTAGTTCAAATTCAGTTTGTCCTGCAAGTGTGATTTCTTCTCCTTCCCTTCCTCCTCCCACATTCCCCTCCAAGACTTCCTTTGTAGTGCTCAGCTTCTAATGGCTGGAAGACTGTGACAGGGTGTTGCTGATCCTCCTCTGTTGTCTTGCATTTGTCCCTGAACTTTTCTTACTGGCCACCTTCGGAAACAAAGCTCTGGGCTTCCTGAGTTGTTGGTCTGGTCTATTAAAGCTGTTCCTGTGATCTCATTAATCTGACTCTGTCTGGTTAGGGCTGTAAATAAGTGTGACTCGCTAAGTGCCACATCACAGGCAGAAGGATCAGCCTCAGCCCTCCATCAGCCTTTGCTGGCTGTTATTTTGGTTGAGGAAATGAAAAGGAGGCAGATCCTTCAGTTTTTGAGCTTGCCATGGAGGATATCAAGAGACTTTACTGGAAATTGCTCCTTTGCTTGCATGTTGTTGGTTTTCTTTTCTGAGCAGCTTTGCTCACGTATTGCCTTACAGCACCTGCCTCCAGGACACGAGCTTGTGAGCAGACCTCCCTTGTGAGGGACCCATAACCACTTCTGTGAATTTTTCCGCCATCAGCCTTTTCCCACATGAAAACTGTGGAGAGTGGATTGCCAGCCTTTCTTTTTTGTGTATTTCTAGAGCAGAAACGAGCAACAAAGATCAAACTCTTCAGGTTGTTGTCTTGACTGAAAAGAACAAGCTGGTTAATATCTTTGTTCTCTGCTTTAGTTCTGAATTCTCCAGTAGAAGTGTAGAAAGATACTTTTATATCTGTCATTTAGTTATGTGACTTTAGTATATGTGACTTTGAGTTATGAGAGCACAAACAGGGGGTAACCTTTTGAGGTAAGATTATTTGGTTTGGACATACCAACAATTAGAAAAACAAAAATGTACAAACAGATGTTTCAAGGTTTTGTTTTGTTTTGAATGAAAATATCCAGCCCTAGCTCAGGGGTTTTTAGGCCAAGTTCTGGTTCAAAGCAGGTGGGAGATCTTACAACTGACATGACTCAAAAAGTGAGTACCAGCATAAATTGTAGTGATACCCACGGACATCACTGACCTACAGATTCAGAGTGGACAGGGAAGCTGAACCTCTGCCATGTGGCAGTCCTGCAGTGGGGCTGCTTTCACTGATCCCGGTCTATGTGCTGTTCATTATATTTTGGGGGGCAATGCTGTATTTCTGTGTGCGTTTTTGGCTCCTGAAAGAAGTTAGTTGCTTTGGTTTGGGGCTTTTTTTGCAGTCAAGTGAGTGGACAAATTAGAAATATGTTGCTGGCATAAGGTTTTAGCAAGGTTGTATATGTGAAGGAAAAGGAGCTGCAGGTTTAGTGTCCTTTGATCAAGTCACTGGGATGGCAGTGAATGGCCTGTTTGCAGCTGACGGGCCCTGGGATTTAGCTGCAAAAAAAGAGTGGAATTATTTATTCCAACTAACAGATCTGGGGTTCACAAGCTACTCATTGACAATTGGAAAATAGAATAAGGTCTTTTGGCTGGTTAAATCCTTGAAGGAATAATAACCTTGAGAAGAGTAGTGCTTGATGGGTGGGAAGACTGCTTCAAAAAAATAGAGAAACTAGTTCAAGAGATTTTGTTACTTTTTTTCCTTTCATAAATTGAAATTTGGAAAGACACCTTTCACAGCAACAGTCAGGAAACGTGAGTGTGATATGAATTGCCCTCACCCCTTGAGAATCCTCAAAGAGCTGGCTGATGTCACTCTCAAAACCTTTCTTGATAATTTTGAGAGGTCATGTGCCGATTTTAAAGGGCAAGTAAGAGGACGCTGGAAATTACAGGTCTGTCAGTTTCACTTNGCATGTGATGGGTGAACAAATGGCTGTGGGTCAGCACAAAGGGTTACAGTGAATGGGGTGACCTCAGACTGGGGATCTGTCACTTGTGGGCCCCATCCTCGGCCCTGTGCTCTTCAACATCTTCATCAATGACTTGGGCGCAGGACTGGAAGGGACACTGAGCAAATGATACAGATGATACAAAACTGAGAGGAGCTGTTGAATTCCCTCAAAGGCAGAGAGGCCCTGCTGAGAGACCTTGACAAATCAGAGATGGGCAATCCTCAGCTGTATGAAATTCAACACGGGAAAGTGCCGGATTCTGCACCTGAGACAGGACAGCCCTGGATGTACAGACAGACTGGGGAATGAGATGCAGGAGAGCAGTGCTGCACAAAGGGACCTGGGGATCCTGGTCGATGGCAAGTTGAACACAAGCCAGCAGTGCCCTGGCAGCCAGGAGGGGCAGCTGTGTCCTGGGGGGCATCAGGCACAGCATGGCCAGGTGGGCAAGGGAGGGGATTGTCCTGCTCTGCTCTGCTCTGCTCTGCTCTGTTCTGGGGTGGGCTCACCTTCAGTGCTGAGGGCAGTTCTGGGAGGCTCAAAATAAGAAATATGTTAAGCTATTAGAGACCATCCAAAGGAGGGCTACAAAGATGGTGAAGAGCCTTGAGGGAAAGCCGTATGAGGTGTGACTGTGGTCACTTGGTCTGTTCAGCCTGGAGAGGAAGAGACTGAGGGGTCACCTCATTGCAGTTACAGCTTCCTTGTGAGGGGAAGAGGAGGGGCAGACACTGATCTCTTTCCTGTGCTGATCAGTGATAGGACCCAAGGGAATGGCCTGAACTTGTGCCAGGATGGTTTAAGTTGGATATTTTCACCCAGAGGGTCGTTGGGCACTGAACAGGCTCCCCAGGAAAGCGGTCACAAGCACCAAGCCTGACAGAGTGCAAGAAGCATTTGGGCAGTTCTTTTGGACACATGGTGTGGTTCTTGGTGCTGTGCAGGGCCTGGTGCTGGACTCAGTGATCCTGATGAGTTCCATCCAACTCAGTTTATTCTGTGATTCTCTGGTTCACCTGTGAGGTGTCTGAAATGTATCATCCCTCTTTACTCACTGGGCTGATGGGTTTCCATGATGGAGGGTTTATATCTTCCATACCCACTTCCCCATGATGTTTCTGACACTTTATCTCTGACCCTGAGTTTTGTTTTGACTGTCCATTTCTTCTGTGGGTTCAGAAGATAGATGATACAAGTTTGGGTTGCAGTTTGGGGGTGTGAAAGGCACTTTGGTGAACTCAGATGAGCCCTCTGGTCTACTCAGGACATCAGGGCTTTGCATAGGGTAATTTCTCTCTAGATCAGGTGTGTTACCTCGAGGAAATACTTGCGAGAATTAAGGAGGACATTTCAGCAGCTGACCCTACCTTGTTTCACTTGAAATATCTTGGGCTGCTGAATCTAGAGTCCAGGAGAAATATTTTGCATGTGGAAGCCCTTCCCTGTGGCAGGAGATGCTGGGAGTGTTAGGGTCCCTAATTCCAGCACAGGTATTACAGGAGGATCTCAACCATGATCCTCAGATGCAGAAAAATACATCCAATTTAGCCCAAAACCATACTCAAAAGAAATGAAAATTTCCTGACAACTGGAAATGCTCTTTTTCTGCCAGCTCTATACCTGGCTCCAATTTCATCTCCTAATGGAAACAACCTGCAAGATCCTAATTACTGGCTGACAGCTTGGGACAGAGGAGGTAATGGCACTGCGAAATGCAGGAAGGAGATTTCATCAGGGCTTTGTCAACTGCCCTGCCTCCTCATTGATGTGAGGCAATGACTCCACTGTGGATCTGTGGTCTGGCCCCAGGTCCCTGTCTCTGACCAGATCGCTCTGCAGGATGGATGTGATCTGGATCAGCTGTGAACAGAAGACGTGGGATATAACGCTACCTCGGTGCTTTTATGTTGGCTTTATGTTGCCTGTGGGAGGCACAGACTGACAGATGACTTGGCCAGGAGCCTGCCAATACAAAGTTGAATAGGTAGCAAGGAGTGGAGCAAGCTTCAACCATCAGAGGAAATTTTTCCTGTATCTTGGTTCTTTATAACAATTTTTTTTTTTAATTTGGTAGTAGGAGTTTTAAGCCTGGATTCACCACACCAGGAAACCACAGCATCAGCATTAATACTGATTTTCATCCCCTTTCCTTCTGCTTTTTTTAGCTAGAGTGTTTTGCAGATCTGACCTGGAGCTTGGCTTCATACACACTTCACTCAGCACAACAAGGGGCCAACAAGGGCCATTGAGGATGTGATGTCTATAATGGCATCCTGGAAGTAGAAAGGCAGCCAGCAACATCTAAACTGTCTCTGCCGCCAAGGGATGTAAGTTGTAGGACTCCCCTTTCGGAGCTAGAATCTGCCATCCTAGCTTTTCAGGTAGCTTCAGAGGTGCTTCTTCTGGTGCTGAATGTTGTTTCTTACAAATAACTGTTTTTCCTCCCTTTCTGTCCTTTTTTCCACCCCTCCCCCCCCTTCTGATCCTTTAAACCAGTTTGGCATATTTCTTTTTCTTGCTGGAAGCTTTGACAGTTTATCATTAGAATCACAAATTATATATTTGTTTAGAGGCCCTATCTACAGATCCTTTTTTGTTCTAATGAACCTGAAGAAGTTAACATAAGTGATTTTGTGTTATGATGTAAGAATCATTAAGTGTTTTATGTAGGCTCTTAGATGTGTTTGTAAACACGTTACCCCTGTTAACACAGTTACCCCAAATGTTCTCTATTAAATCTTTGCCCCAGAAAATTGTAGGATGGGTTGGCCTCACTCTTTCCAGAATTCTTCATTCCTGCTTGTAGGCACAGGTTTGTACAGATATATTGGTGTGCCTGGTTAGTGTGGCAGCTAAATGTTACATTATTTCATTGCAGCTCTTGTAAGGTGACTGTCTCTCTTGCTTCTGCATTGCCAGAAAACTTTGATGAGTTAGTAATTTTAAGGTTAAATATAGGCAGACCTAATATAGATATTGTACATATTAATCCATGTAAATTCATGTGCATGTAGGAAAATGAATGAAGTACAGCTCTACAGAAGGCAGAACATTGTTTTTTTCTGTATCAGTATTGATACATTAAAAACAAAGGGGAAAAAAAAGCCCAAAGAAAAAACTCAAGCCCCTTCCCAAATCCTCTTGAGATTCTGTGGTGTGAAGACCCTCTGGGCTTTGCTTAAATCTCCAGGTCTGAGTGAGAACAGGCTCAGAGATTTGTTGTCTCTTAACTTCTTTTAAGAGGGTTTCCTTTAAAAATCTGTTTATGGTTGGGGAGGACATGCCTGAAAAAATATTTGCACATAAAACAGCTGTTAAGTGAATCTCCACACACTGAGATCAAGAGAACGTGAAGAAATATGTACTTCCAAAGACCTCTCTGCCAACTTGGAGCCTCCTTCAGAAAGTAAATACAATCTCCCTACAAGTCTCTGGTAACTTAGTTACTGAAAAATAAATTGAGCTACTTAGACCCTTGAACCTTCTTATTTTTTTTTCTCCCCCTCCTGCTAGGGTTGAAGCAAATGCATAAAATTGTGCTGGAATGATATGCACTGAAGCCAAATAGATTGATTTTAATGTTTCTTTGGTATGTTGTCAGCTAGTCAAGTGCAGGCAGTGATGGAGTTCATCTGTGTGTGAACTAACCACTTCCAGTGGTGCAGCCGCCAGCCTTCCAGCAGTAAACTAAAACATCACAAAGCCCTTTTAAATTTCTCCTCCTTGCCCTCATTTCATCTAAAAAGATCATCACCTGCGAGGGGCTGTTGGAGTTGCAGTACAGTGTTATTAGGGACTTGTTCTTGTTTGTAGTTTTAACTTGTCTTTCCTTCCTTTGCCTGGCCCCGAAAGCAGAGGGTTCACTGTGGCGGCCTGACTCAGTTTTGCTCTGTTTTTGTATGCTTGGGGGTGCCATTTGGTCCTGGTGTCCTTCTGGTCAGGGTGCTTAGGTCTCAGTTCTCTGCTGGAACTCCAAGGCCCTTTAAATGCTCTGTGGCCACAGCCAGAAGCGGTTGGTGGTGCGCTACAGATGTTTTTACAGTTCGTTTCCGAACAGCTGCTTTTTCCTTCTTTCGTCTGTTTTTCCTTTATTTATCAAGTCCCTGAGGAAGGCTGACTGCTCACAACCCTGGCAGGGGTCCCTCTGTAAGAGCCTTAGCACGGAGCCCGGGGGCAGACCCCCGGCAGCACCTGCTACTGCTGGGGGCGTCACTTCAGCAGGTTGCAGTGGGCTCAGACACGGGGCTCTGCAGGCTCAGCCGTGGGTGAGCAAGCCAATGTACCTGCAGCTTCTCCTAAAATGGTCTGGGAAAAAGATGTAAAAGTGCTTGAGACAAGGGTCAGTCGTGCCAGGGCCCCTCTATGGTGGAGCTGCCCTCTGCCTTGAGGGCGTCCCATCTGCATAGCTTTTGTCCAACTACAGGTCCTTAAATGATCTCCCTGGATTAAAGCATCAAGGCAAGAACCCTACCTGTCATCCCGGAGAGGAGTGAACGCTTGCTGACCTGCTGCTGCAATCCACCCAAGTATTCCCTTCAGTAGGGATTTGTCCTCTAATGACATAAAAAGTTTTGATTGCAGGTAGTGGGCAGAAGGAAGAATGAAAACAAGCCAGAGAGCCCTATTTGGCCAGCTGACAAAAATTCCCAGGCGTTCACAACCAGTCCTTGGCTCGTGAGATGGATTTTTCCCATTCATATTCCCTTTCAGCAGGCAGATCTCTGTGGATTTTTTCAGGGGAAGAAGTCCAAAGATGAATCCTTTCTCCACTTGCACTCTAACAAAGTTATTTGTTTCTTAACTTGTTTGCAAAATCATGAATATATTTCATCTGCTGCTTTTCCTTTAATTTTTCTTTATGGCAGTTCCTTTCTTCATTGGAGTGCAGGACAAGTGAGTGCTGTTGCGAGGCTCCAGGGTTGTTACAGACATGTTTGCTTCTGTTGTGTGGGCCAATAAATCCAGGGCTGCTTTTTCCCAGCAAAGTTTCAAGTTTTATAACAGCAGATTTCAGATGTCTCCTGGACTGGAGGATGCTGATGGAATTGTTTGGTTGAGGGTCTGGTCCGGCTTTGTTAACTCAAAAGCCTGTTAGCTCTTTCATCATTGTTTTGTCAAGTCCGGGCTGGGCAGATAATTAGTTGTGACAGCTCCACAACTCTGAGAAATATAGTTGATTTTTTCTCAGTTCTGACCTTCAGAGCAGCAGCTGGAAGGTTGGATGCCAAACCAAAGGGTATGCTGGATAAAGAGACAAGTGGTAAAATGATTTTGTATTTTGCCATAATGTTGTAAAAGAGCTCAGCTGGCCACCCCTAATGATGAGTTAAATTAGCTGTGTGGTCTTGCAAAAGGAAGTGCAAAGACACTGCCATTCTCTTTTAATAAATGGCCATCGTGCTCTGGCTTCTTGCAGAGCACAGGGAACAGGGGCAGGTCTGGCATGGAAGGAAAGAGCACTGAGAAATCAAATTTGAATAGAGTGGATTTTATGCAATCTGGTGGGGAGCTTTGTGTCCTGGAGAGGAATGACAGGGGGCATGAAGGATAGTCTTCTGCTTGAGCTGATTTCTGGGGATCCTCAGCAGAGGGTGAGGTGAAGGTTGCCTGTGGCAGGGGAGCAGCAGGGTCAGAGGGCAGCACCACTGCTGGGGCTCCTGCCAGTCCAGGGGCAGGAGGGAAATGCCTGAGGCTGGGTGAATTGGGTTGGGCTCCTATCCAATGTGTGTTTGTGCAGTAGGCAAGCCAGAAGGTTACAAGGATTCCTGAGAAGAGGGTTGAGGCAGAAGTGTGATGGCACTCACTCTCTGGACTGGGGTCAGAATGCCCATGAAAGAGAATGATGTGTAAATGATCCCTGTGGGGACATCCCCATGTCTGTCCTTTGTGCCTGTTGCCGAGTTTCCTTACACAGCTGGATCAGAGATGGGCCCTTCTCTCTCTTTCACTTGAGCAGACTACTGTTCTGCAAGTGGTTGGAGGCGATTTCTCATTTGAAACACCTTCCAGCTTAGCTTTTGAAAGGGAAAGTTGCTTTTTGTGGCATTTGAGTTGCATCACTCCTGTCAATACTGCCCTTTCTACTTCACTGTCATTGACATGCATCTCCCATGCCAGGTTAAGTGGGTTGAAGCTGAACATGCCAGACTTATGTGGTGTCACGCAAAATTAAATGTCATTTCTTTGCCTGCTGAGTCAGCGGGCCAAGAGCAGGAATGCCATTTGCAAGTAAACTCATTTCTGTACTTTGGGTATTTGGCAGTAGCTTTGAGCTCTTTTTGCTTTCTCTTGTAGCAGTTGATTTGTTTCAGAGCTTATCTGCTGTTGAAGTAAACTCTTCAGAGTTAGCATGGTGAGACGCAGTTGGGTGTCAGCAAAAAAGTTATGCAGCAAGTTTTCCTATGATTTTATCCTTATTATGGCATTTGTAATATTAGGAAATGCGCTATGAAAAATAATATAAGGCTAGAAAGGTGTACTTAGCTTTCACATTTTTAAAGATGTTCTTTAGGACAAAACCGCTTTTTAAGGTTAATGAACCTTAAAGTTCATTAAAGTTAAGTAACAATTGGGATTTTTTTAATATCCTGAAGCGAGGCACCTTTATTCCTAATAAATAAGATGTATGATTTCCTTTTTCAGCTCATGTAGGTTTACCACTCCTGCCCAGATGCTAGCTTAGCTAGACAGCTCCCCTTTGTCTTTGAAACCTACTTGCTTCTGATTTAGGTTTGAACACCACAAAATCTTAAGCTGATACTTAAACTTGTGTACTTGGAAAAGACTCATTAAAATTTGAGTGGAATGTAGTCAACTTGAAAAGCTGCACATGAACACCATTTTGGGAACTGATGAAGCATTTGAGTTCAACTGAATGAGAGCACTGCTGTGTTCTGTGTAGCTTGAGAAGCATAACCATGCATCTTCCTAAGAGCCTCTTTCTGCAACCTCTCCTCTTACAGAGCTGCTACCAGCTGACTTCAGTGAAAGATCCATGCTGAGAAACTTTGTCACTCATGATTGTTGCATTTCAAGGACTATTTAAAAATGCTGTGTAGAAGTTCACCCTTTAGAGAAGATTATGGGAAAGCACTTAATTTCACTTCTGTTTAGGATTATTTTTGGCCAAGTTTTTTTACCAAAAAGGGCTTAGTTTCAGAATACTAAATGTGAAAATCTGTACTGCATGACTTCATTTATTAACAACAGAAAAACTGTCCCATATGCTTTACTGGCAGGGAAAACATATTTTTACATAATAGAATTAGAGTAGAAAATATTGTTCCCTCTTGGAAACATTATAGCGTATTAAATATGAACTTAGGAGCTACATTTCCAAACAGTTTGATTGTAAAAGCTTAATACAGTTTGATGTATGCTCTAGTATCTTTCACTTATGTTAGTTGCAAGCATATTAATTAGCTAAGAAAATGTCTGTTGATGGCTGTAAAATTATGAATGCGTATCTTGACACTCCTGGGTCTTCAAGAAATTTTCCGGGACTACCTTGGCTTTTGTGGGGCTTAAAACTGGAAAGGCAGTTTTCCTGGCTAAATAAGTGAAGGAAGTACATACACAAGTGACCTTTTACGCCTTTAGAGCTACTCCAAGCATTGACATTTACAAACATACTGTTTTGTTTGGTTTATGCTGACATCTGGAAGCCTTGATCTGAACTGGTGCTCTCCTGTTGTGCAAGGCACTCTACATAAGGATCAATGCTTGTCTAGGAGAGTTCACAGTCTAATTAAAACTAGATGCAATAAGTAGCTTTGCCAAAAAATTCAAAAGGGAATGGGAAGAGGGAAATGGAATAGCACGGTGGTTTTTGTTGTCTCTGGATTCACATTTAAAAGCCCCCAAATTCATAGGAAATTGTGAAAGCAGTATTTTAAGTTATGAAACTCATTGTTTTGCTGGTACACTTTGCATTTTTTCACAGCTGGATTTCTACAGCTGTGTTCAGATGAAGGTTGCAATGGTGGAAAGATCTCCTGGTGGGAGCCTGGACAAGTGCAAAGCTCATGGAGACACATCTGCTGGAGTCTTGGACCTAAGTGCTGCAGCCTCAACTGTCAGCAGCACAGTCTGTAAAGAAATACAGCCAGAGAACTAATAAAAGTCTCTGCATTATTACATTCCCACTGGGTATCCTTGACCAGACATTTAATGCATGCCTTGACCTGTTCATGATTCCGGGTTGCTCCTGGACATCTCTCTGCCTTTGATTACAAGCAAGTTACAACCCATGCTGCTGGTAGGAGTGAGCTCTGCTGAAAAAATGTAGGTGTTTCCTTGTAAAACAGGAGGGTTAAACCACTGCCTGTTCCTCCTTAGGAGTCCTGTGGACGGGTTTGGAATGAACAGCAGCAAGACACAGTCTGCAGAGCTGTTCCACTGGTGTCATCTCTCCTCCACCTGGGGACATGGTGACTGCATCCCTCTTGTCTTTTAAGGAGCCTTTCCACAGGGATTGCCAAGAAGGACTCCTTCTGAGAAGGCTTCTAGTAGACATTTCTCCTAGAACCTGAACTGGGAAAAACTGGGGAAAACCGCCCTTCCCATCACTGTCCCCCTCTAGAAAGGTTGCAAACATTTCAGCAGGAGTTTATTTGTCCAGGGCACGCCTCAGCACAGCAGGGCCAGTAAGGAGAAATCTTTGTGGAAACACCTGCATCATAACAAGCCTACTGTCATTAAGAAAAGGAAGAAGTTTCTTGTTAAGTCTGGATGTATGAACTAATTCTTATATTCAGTTTTTATATTTAAACCCCCACTATTTTTAATATAGACTATTACTGGAGATGGGGAGAAAAGAACTCTCTTTGGAGAGATGCCTTCAGGCAGTAAAAGGAGATCAGAAAAAAGCATCTGAAGACTGGCCTAAGCATGTTTTAACAATATTAAAAGCAACCAAAGGCAAAATTCGTGGTGTTTTTTGTTAGCATATTAAGTGAGCTTTTGTTATCATCCTGACTGTCTGGTCAGAGAACGTTTTATTCATTAGGCAGAGCAAGTTGGACTATAACTTTTTTTTCTCTGTCTTTGTGTTGCATTGTGTGTTAAATGTTCACATGTGCTTTCATGAACAACAAGGACAGTATCTTGGCTCCCAAGTAAGGTGGGATTTGAATTAAGATTTTTGGTGTGGAACACGAACAGATGAAAACTAGTAAATGCCTCTGTCAGCTGGGATTGTAGAGAACTCCTTGAAAAGGCTTCAGGTGTTCTTAAAATCCCACCCATGAAATATCCTCCAAAACAGCTCTTCCCTCTGTCTGTCACAGAAATTTAGGAAGTGGTGTGATTTGTCATGAAGTTGTTTCAGTCCCAGGCTCTCTGTGACAGCAGCAGCAGCAGCTTGCAGGCAGATGGGCGCTCCTCTGATTGCTTCACTTGCCCAGACTTCCAATGAGACTCTGTGTAGAGTGAGATTTAAGAGCACCAGAAGTTGATCCCACATGGCTTGACTTAAAGAGCTGCTTGGTTCCTGTGACCATCCTTGGTGGCAGTGGGGCTTGCAAGCGGCACTGCTGCCCCAGGTATGCGTAACTGAGCCTTTGCTAAGATTGCCATTGGCATCTTTGTCCAGAAAAGCTCCTGTTCATTTTGTTGGCCTTTGGGTTATACCCTGTGTTTGGCAGGATGTACTTAATCATGCTGCCACTAAAGGACAGCCTGTTTGTTCTTCCCAGTCTTCCCATTACCAATGTTTATGGACTGTCAGCAAGTGCCGTAGGCTGTTAGCCACCTCTCCGTGCCCACACTGTCTTCATAACCAGATATTTCCACAACAGAAAAGGGGATTAGTCACAGGAGGAAGCAGGTGTGTCTTATGTAGGAAAGAGCATGATTGAACAGTGGTATTTTCAGCTTAGGCTTCTCCTGTGAACTGGAGGAGTCATCCTCAGCACGGCATTCCCTGCAGTTCAGCTGTGAGGCTCAGGAACAGGAATACCCCCAGGCTAACACCTGCATTTTGTACAGAAGCATGCTGCCTTTAACTAACCCATGGGAAGTTTTTTCCTTTCTGCTTGTGAGCCTTTGGAGGAGGAAAAAAAAGAGTTTTTGAATTCACAGTAAATATGTTATAATTTGTCGTTTTTAGCTAAAGGCTTTCTATGTCTGTCTTCTTGAAATTGTTGGGGTTTTTTCTGCTGAGTTTTGCCACCCCCGTGATGGCTGTGGATCTGAGCACCCTTGTCTGAGGAAGATGGTGTGAAGGGAAGAGGAGCAGTCTTGGCTTGCTGCAGTTGGTATCACCCAGGGCAGTGGGAAGGTCTTCTCCTCCTATTGCTCTGCTGTACCTGTGCCTGCCATGCTATGTTTGTCCCTGACTCTCCTCGTGGGCCAGCAGCCAAACATGGTTTTCCAGAGTGATGCCATAGTTCCTGGGATAATTTTGACTTTGTCTTTACCATAGCAGGCCCTTGTTATAGCAGCAGTTTTTCTCACATGTCAGACTGCCCCCACTTGCAGAGGGAAGGTGTGGACCTTGATTAAGGCTGCACCTTGGCATCCTTCTTACTTTTCCTTATATCAAAGTGGCCACATATTTCTGCTTTTCAAACCCAGGCTGCAGTTCCTGTGGAAGGCTTTGTTTTTGTTCTATTTAAAAGCTTCTTTTTGATTGTTATGTTGCTAGGCCAAAGTTGAGCTCTTTGTCATTGGTTTTTGGGATGTTAAAATATGTTAGAGAGAAACCTGCGAGAATTCCCACTCTGAAGCTGGTTTTTGCCTGGTTGGGTGTGACTGCTTCTTAAAGAAAAGCAAATCCAGATGAAGAAAAAATTATTTCCTCTTTACCAATGTTTTAGGAGTAAACACCTTCATCTGCACCTGTATTACCACTACTCCCATGGCAAAAGGTGCCAGAATTTAGGTTTTGATGCTCTGATCTACCATGAGACAAGGTTCAAATGGATTTTTTCCCAGCCATATGTTGCTTGCATTATTTTTTTTCTAATATACTCATCAATAGTTTTAAGAAATGTCTGAAAAGGTCCAGAATGTAGGTTTATTATTGTGCTGCAGTTGTTCAAGCAATTCAGAGTAAAACAC
>VZUA01003752.1:35872-71394 GCA_013401035.1 Horornis vulcanius | reverse complement strand
TTTTTGTTTGTTCTTTTTTTTTTTTTTAATAATCTAGGTCAGGTTAGTCTGAGTTAGCTGAGCCTGAGGCTGACATTACTAAGTTTATCTTGTGGTAAAACCAAAGTATGCTATCAGTGTGATATTTTTCCACTTGAGATAACTTCTGACAGTTGCCATGAGGTTAAAAATATACTTTTTTCCCCTTCCTTTTTTTCTTTTTTTTAAACGTCTTTTGACAGTAGGCTCCACCTACAACTTTAATTTTCTTGACTGTGCATGCTTAACAAAGTCCCATCATGACAGGCACTAATACCCAGCATCATCAGCAGCAGCAAGGCAGGGCAGTGCTGACTACCAGTATCCACAGCTTACTTGCCATGTGGCAAGCAGAGTCCTGGCCTTTTCGAGGTGCTCTGATTGCCTTCTTAACACCAAATAACTGCAAATGAACTAGGTAATTTCTGATTGCTAAAACTGGTGTGTGTGGCCAAACATATCTCAGCTAAAGATCATTCATTCAGGTGAGCTGCTTTGCCAAGCATCTGGAGACAGCTGAAACTAAAGTAGGTTTGGAATTTTTAGTGCACAGCAAATTTCTCAACATTTTTCTCTTTTTCCCCTCCCCATGCTGTTATTAATAAAATGAAAGTGGAGGATTTTGAGTCAAGTTTTGACCCAAGCAATATCATACTGATTTGTATTATGATTGAACTTTTGATTTCTAACTAGTTCCAAAAAAGCATGAAGCAAATTTTGTTTTCCTTTATTAGGTTGGGGGGTTGTAATTTTCACCCTCTTCTCTAGCCAGCTGAACTTGAAGAAAAGAGCAAAATGGTACATGATGGTGATTCCCTTCTGACTAAGCAAAGTTAAATCAGAGGAGATATGATCTACATAGCACAGCCTGTAGCGAAGAACAGAGGCGTTTAACCTTCCTCAGACTTTGATAAGACAAAAGGAAAATACATCTTAACGCTAAAACAGCTTGAAATTGAGCAGTTTGGGGCATTTCAAGAAATAAGACTGAAGCATTGGATGATAGGAATTTGAAGATTCTTTCTCTCTTTCAGCCCCAGAAGGAAAACGTTATAAAATTTCTGTGAATAATTTTGAAATTTGCTTGTGCCATGAGGGTTAGCTGTGAAATTGGTGTCATTTTGAATTCACATGAGAGCTGACTTGTTAGGGAAATGCATTACTAGGATGAAGTTTGGCCATCCAAACCAAAGCGTGCCAAATAACACGCTTGCAAAAGGAGGTGGTGGTTGCTGTGAGCCTTAAGGGAAGCACAGCCTGGGACATGGATGGTGAGCCCTTTGCAACCTGCTTGCCCCTGGCTTGCAACTCCTGCAGAAGAGCAAACAGAGGTTCATTTAGAGGCTGCATTGTCTATTTGGACCTGGGAAGAGGAGTGTATTGTTTTGTATCCCAAGAACCTTGCAGAAATGGATGTTTTCCATCCAGATGCCAGTTTCTGTTCTCCTTTGGATACAAGCTGCAGAATTCTGACAGCTGGGGGAGGGAGGCGTGTGAGTAGAGCAGGGAGCTGGAAGCTAGATTTGGAAACCCCTAACCTGCTTTTTTGCTCACGGGATTGTGAAAGTGCTCAGAGATTGCAATTCTTCTGCAGCTCTGAAGGAGCCCGTTGATATATGCTCCACATTATGATCATATATAAAGACTGATAAGGCATCTTTGAAAGAAAATCAGAGAGGAACGTGTTGCTGTGCGTGCTAAAGTAGCAGAAGTGTGAATGTCACGTTCAAACCTTACATTTTGATATACAGCCATAACAAAGGGGGTTAGGGGTCTGTCTGTATAAAGAACACCACAAAATCTACTGCCTAATGATTTTTTTTAAAAGAGAATATAAATCAAAATTGAGAAGTTCAGAAGGCTTCTACACCTTCTTAGTGGATTCTGTGTGCATTGAGTGTCTGCTGCTGTAAAACCCTATGGTACTGTGTCTTTGAAAGTTGGCTGGGAACTAATAGCACCTTATCAGGGTTTTGCATGCGATAGCCCTAAGGTTTACCTTTGTAGTGCCATTTGAAAAAAGGTCCTGCTGTACAGAGCTCCAGTCTGTGCTCCAGCTAAAGGTGAAAAGGGGATGCGAGAAATTGAAGTAATAAGATTATACCTAATTGCTTTAGCATCCACTTAACTATTTTACATATGTGTCTTAGAACAAATGTTTGTGCAGTGTCTAGACTGGTGTTTACAAATGTGTTAGCTAACTCTGGCTAATTGGGGAGCAATTAACGTGAGTTAAAGCAGTAGTCTAGACAAAGCCAGAGTGCACCTTCTCTCTTCCCATCCACACCAAGCCTCCCAGAGCTCACAAAGCTCTTGGACAACACACTCAGGCACATTGTGTGATTTTTTGGGGGGTTATCCTGTGCAGGGCCAGGAGTTGGACTACATCATCTTTTGGGTTCTCTTACAACTCAGGATATTCTATGATTCTACAATTTCTACCTATATTCTGCTAGGGAGGAGAGCCTTGAATTGCAGCACATAGAAGCGTGCAGCTCCCTCTGAGGGAACCAAAATCACTCCTCTGCAGGAGTACCACCAGCGATTTTCATTGCTTGGCCATGGCATCAGCTTCACCTGAGCTTTTCCTCCCTTCCTTGGGCCTTCTGCAGGCTCCAGCCTTCCTCTTGCTTATCCCTTGTCTGCATTGTGCCTGCCAGAGCTTGGTACAGCCCTTCTGTCTGCCACCCCTCATGCCCCATCCTGAGGAAGGAAACTGCTCTCAGTTACTACTTAGGTAGTAATGCTGCCTCTCCAATGGCAGCTGTGCCTTTGTTCTGCATTTGCTGGAGAGCCCTGTGGGGGCTGCATGGCAGCAGCCCTTCCCAGGGCTGGGGTTGTGTGAGATCTCTGGGGGCAGAGCCCTGGGAGGGTTCCAGTGGTCATCAGGAATCAGGGCATGGCAACCACCCTCCTGTCTCTTGGCCATTTTTTGGGAGCTGTTCGACTCTGCTGTGACATCAGAGCCCTCACTGGCTGGGAGCAGAATGCCAGGGCAGGTGTGCCAAGCCCCCACAGGCTGTGCCAGTGCTGCACAGCCTGTTCTTATGGTGCCCAGAATGGGATGGTTGTGGGAGGCAGAGCTGGCTGAGCCCTGTGGAAAATCTGCTTTCCCTGGCAGCATCCTGTGTGCCTGGAGGTGCCCCCCAGCCTGCCTTCCCAGAGCCAACCTGCCCTTCAGTGTCTGCTGGATGAACAAGGTACAGGCCTGGATTTCAGGAGGACTCTTGTGCTGTGTAGAAGCACCAGGCTGGAGGGGGGTGAGGAATACCAGCTCCCAGTTCTCTACTCAGACCCATTGTGCATGTTGTCTTTAGAGTAGGTTTCCCAGTGGAAAAATAAAGGGGAATTGCTCAGGCTGAGCAGCAGCTGCTGCTGTTTTAGAAGTGCTGTGTCTGGTTTCCCTGGCCCCCTTCAGCTCCTGTGGAACCACTTTTTTGGGGGTTGCATGCTTTGGGAATTGTGCCTCAAAAGCAGACTTTGGGCCAAGATCTGCGTTGAGCCAGAGTGCCAGCACACTTGGGAGGCTGGCTTAACCATGCTGTAGGATGTGCCCTTGAGGAGCTTTTTGGAGATGGGCTTTCTTGGAAGTGTGTTACAGGTGTGTGTTACAGCTGTATACCAGGGGAGGACTTGTGGGCTTTTGGCTTTCTCTTTTCCCCTTAGTATTGTTGCAGATCACAGCAATAAGGCTTGTTCTTCCACAGGAGTCGTTCCACAATTAAACTGGACCTTCCTGGGACTATGGGCTAGAGAAACTTGGTCAAGGACAGAGCAAGAGGAGACAAATTTTACATGGGAAGGATTTATGAGCACAGACAGAGGCATTGCTTGTTCTCTTTCCTATTGCTCACACACGTCTGGAAGTTAAACCCATGAGCTAATTGCAAAGCCGCATGCACACATTATATATATATAAATAATAATAAACCTCCCATTCATTATGTACCCTGGAGTGTCTAACCTGCCTTGCATCCAGTAATTCATTTGCTTGGGAATCAATCCAATATTAGAATAGCAAAAATGAAAGGTTGGAAGAGCTCTCAGGAGTCCATTTACTTCCTTGCAGACAGGATCAAAAATACCAATTGCAAACTCATGATCTGCCACAAATAGTCATACGTGTGCAGAACAGGGGTATATTTCCCTGCCAAATTAATGCACTCTCTTTTTTAAGGTGTATTTTTCCCAAAAAGATTCCTAGGAAGATTTATTTCTGAGATAAATTTGTTTCTGATGTGCAAGCACATACTAGAAGCTAATAATGGTGAAAATTTTCTCATGTGGAAAGGGAGGCTGGCAGTCTCCTACTGGGGCATGCAATATTCACTTCTGGATCCTGGATTATCATATTCTGATTAAAGTTTCTGTATGCATTAGAATGTTAAAACATTTTGGAAATGTTTTAATGATCCAACATATTTTAGCATTCCAAAACTTGGAAGGGTTTAGAAATGTTTAACATGCACTCATTTTGAGTCTTTCTATCTTCCATATGTCTTTTGCAGAATTTTTGCAGTCCCTACAAGTTTCTGGAATCATTAACAAATGGTTTTATCAAGGTCTCTTTAAATTTAGGGGAAATCCTCTCACTGATGCAACAGTTTTTGCCAAGGATCCTGAGATTTTTTTGGTGGAAGACAACATGAAGGATGAGATGTTGATAATGACTGGGAATAATTAGGAAGGCATGAAAAGCCTGACTTTTTTTCTGCACTTGGGAGTCGTTCAAGAGAAATCTGCATATTGTCAGGAGAGCTCTCATAGTGGTGGCTGCAGGTACAGTCACTCTGAAGGCAGTATCAGCTGTCAGACTGACTGTTGCAATCTACTAGGATGTATGTCTGGGGTTGTGCTCCTGTCATGGGTTACAGGCATCCAGTGTGTTCACCTGCACTGCTGGTTTATTTTAAGTTCACTGCTTGAAGGTGTTCATGGTTTTAAGCACTTGTCAGCCCTAACAGAGGCAGCTTTGAAAGGTAAACTGGTTTCCTAGGAAAGTAAAGTATTTTGTTCTAGTCAAGTAAAAGTTTTGTATTCCCTATTATAAAATTGGAAACACAGTTATTAAAACAATGCAGCCATACTTCACATCTGTCAGTAGTTTTACCTCTCAGTTGTAGAAATTCTTTTGGCACTTTGTACTCAAACCAGATATCATCTTGCAGAAATACTCTTCCAGGGCAGAAGTGTTACTGTTCTCCTTTATATAGAATCATACAAACAGAGTTTGGAACCTCTTTTGTTTTATAACTGACTTTCCTGTGCTTGCACCTATCTTCTTCTGCTGGCACTTTTACAGGAGCTGGCTATTTTTGTTTTAGAAGCTTGTGAAATGATTTTTAGCTATTAACATTCATGTTGTCTTCTGAAATGCATCAGCCCTGTGCTTGTTGCAGATTTCTTTCACTGGGCATATCCTCATCAAGAAGGAAGTTAATTGCACAGGCACATTCCCAGGTATCTTACCTTGATACGGCTTTATGTATTTTCCTGATGTTTGTTGTGGTTTCTGTAAGCCATACCAGAAGAATTACTTAAGAAATAATATTTTTTCACAATCTCAGATGTGAAATTGAGTTGTGTGGCTTGTGTATAGCATGTAGATGATTAATCTAGCAGCTGGAGCTCTTCAGATTTCCTTATGGTGGCATTTTTAGGAGGACGTTTGGGAAGGACAGAGGGATTTGCAGTAGGTGCATATGCAGAAGAAAATTAAGTTGTTTTTGTAAGTGAAAAGTTTCTTTGAAATCTATTTGAAACAAGAAATTTGTAGGTTAAGTACTTGCTTCCAAAATCTCTAAAACTTCTAACTATACTCCTTGAGTCTATCTAGGAAATACTTTAATTGCATTTCTCTTTCTAAAATGTAGAAATATTTATCTCCATATCATGAAGCTTGAATAGGTAAAGTCAGCTAAGTGTCTGAGGATCAATCATCAGTCCTAAAAAGGGCAAGAAGAATTTTGAAGGATCCACACAAGAGCGTTTAACAGGTGCTGAGCGAGTGTAGTGCTGTCTTGCAAGACTTCCAGTGACTGTCATTACAGGTTGTGTTTTTCAACCATGCTTGCTCCCAGCACAAGGAGCTCTGTTTTGAAAACCTGGATGCTAGGTTTGTCGTCCAGATGAGATATCAGCTCATTTGAAAATAATCTGTCTCCAGTTGTGAATGCTGCACTTGCCGAGAAAGCCAGCCAAATGTCTGCACCTGCTCCAGATACCAAGCTTGGGGTAACCCTGTTTCAACATAAGCTTTTTATCTTGCATAGAGCAGGGGAGGGGTTTCCTTTCCCATGCCCCAGGCATCACGTGAGGTGAGGTGGTGTGCTGGAAAATCCATCCTTTCTTTTCTGGGCCCATTCCAGAGCCCCAGCTTACAAATACTGTGCTGTGGGGAGAGGCGTTGCCTTTTGCAACACAGGCATAAAGCAGCTATTTTGTGCCCTAGTCTGGTATCAGCTGTGGGTTGTGTATCTCTTCCTCTGATAATGTTTCCTGCCACACCTTGCTGCTTATCTCTACTGCCACAGTTTTGAAAATGGCATAAAAATCTCCTTGCATGCAGTTAATACAACATGAGGTGAATGAATAGGGGGAGACTTGTCGCGGACATCCAGAAGTGAGGGGTAATCATCCTGGGTGCCTTTGCTCACTGATGCTCAGTGTGATCTGAAAGAAAAGCTGTTTCCCTGCCCAAATGCAGCCAAGGGAGTGAGATGCCTTGTTGTTTCTGGGGGTAGGGCTGCAAGCTCTGTCCATCTTCACACTGGGGTCCCCTGGGGAGATATGTACACTGTCATTACTGAATCATTCGGTGTGCTGTTGAGCACATGGGACTGTCAAACTTCTGAGTTAAATCTACTCATAGCCATTGCAAAGCCGTTTTGATGCCTACGACAGTTAAAACCTCTTACGGTGAAATCATTTGTTGCAGCCTAAGATTTCGCTACAGTGAGAGTGGATGCTCCTAGTAATCCTTGAGAAAGAGCAAATTGAATTGTAAGAGGTGTTTCCCATTGTGGCAGTGGCTAAGTGCTTAACCATGTGAGGGTCCAGGGGAACACTGAGCCACCATTTCAATAAGGACACCATCTGAAAACTTCACCAGAAGAAATCAGCAGAGGTTCAGAAAAGCACAGAAAGGGAAGTGGCCTCACAAAGCAGTTACTGTGTTTACTAGGAGGCATGCATGTGTGCATCTGTACAAGCAGGCATGATAGCAGGCATCTAATCTTGAAGTTGTTTTGCATGTTTCACACATGCAAAGGCATGTGAGATAAGGCATGGTGTTTTGTTGGTGGGAATTATGTCGGGTGTCACCCTGAGCTAAGTAGTCCTTCGCCCCAACCCTTTATCATCTTGTTCTTCTTGGTGTTATTTCTTCCTTAATGAGATGCATTTAGACTGACCCAAGCTATATTTCTCTCCCCTTGGCATTTATACCTTTTACGTGGTGGTGCAGTCATTCGTATTCCCACCACAGAGTTGTTAGAGGAGGCATGAATGTCCTTTCAGCTGGTAACATTTTGAGATCTGAATATCTTCATTAGAAAGGTCATGAAAAATGCTCTGGTGTTCTGCTGTTATCCTGTGATTTACCTTTTGAGTCTGGACTGCCTAGATCCCATACAGCTAAGCCTGGGACATGCATGGGGAAAATAATCTAAGTATTGGTGCTAGGGCTGGCCTCTGTAATTGGTCCCCAGTCAGTAGTGCCTGTTGTAACCACTTACAGGCAAAGAGGATAGGAATGTACAGACAGTGCTTTTTCTTGGAAAGTGTTGGACAATGTGGTTTTCCCATGGACAAAATTCCCTTTTCTGAGCAGGTCTAATCACAGACTTGCTTGATAACCCAAGTCACTGCTATGGGAGCTTGTGTTTGTCCTGCTGCTCCTTATACTGCAGAGGAATATAGAGTTACCAAGGCCACTGCCTCGATACAGGATTTGCGTCGCAAAACAGCTTTCAGTTGAGAGGGAAAGTTGTTGGATTCTTGGAGAAAAAAACGCTTAGCTCAGGAGTTTTGGAAACTTTTCTTCTTGTTGCTCCATTTTCTGGGGCAGTGATCTTTCCTGCAAGATTTCAGACTTTTTTTGTCAGAGTCAAGACCCCTATTTTGGGATCTGCTGCCTTAGCTTCTTACATTGCTGGGGTCATCCGCAGTGATGCCAAAAAGTAAATCCCTTATGTGTTGTGTCATAAGCTGATCTACTTAATCAGGTAGAAGGAAAAGTTTTAAGCCATCCCTACTGTCCAGTTCCGAAGGTGCACTGCAGGCTTGTTGTTGTCACCACACAAGGCACTGGCAGCACTCTGTGATGTGCCAGCAGACAGACCAGCACCCAGCTTACTTCTGATAGCTTGCATGTCTGCAAGCAAGGATGGTGAGGAAAGGATTGTACATGGTTTAATGTTCTGTGTGAGAGAGAAACAATGAGATGGGTAGAAGTAACCTGCTGTGAGGATCTCATTCATCCCACTGCTGAAAGACCAGGTCAGCTTTCCTTGGGTGTTTCCTGACATGTTGATCTAGTTGACTCTAAAACACCTTCTCTTGGTGGGGTCTCTGCAATACAAACGATTTTTTCCCAGTGCTTAATGCGTTTACTGCTAGAGCTCAGAGGTGACTTCTGACCTTAATCTTCTTTTCTGCAATTTAGCTCCTATTTTTCTTGTTGTATTTGTCATGGGTATGCAGAACAATCTGTTCTATTTTTTTCTGAAACCTTTCAAGTTTTTGAAAACTGTCTAATGTCTCATCTTTTTCTTTGTTGTCTGTGAAGTAAACAGCTCCAATGCACTCAAGCTCCTGTAGAAATGCTATTTTCTCAGCTTCTGGTTATTATCATTCCCTTCCCCAGGTCTCTCTCCAGCAGGGCCACACTTCCCTTGGGACTTTATTCTCCCAAGGTGGACACAGTACTCTGGCTCACTCCCACAACTGTTGGGTAAAGATAGTCAGTTTCTGTGTTTTGCAGATTTCATCCTTGTACAAGTATATTGTATTTTCTTTTTCCTTTCTAACGAGGCAGTGGTGATTCATGCTGAGCTTATGGTTTACTGTTGGCTTTTATCCTGTAAACCCCTTTTCTGCTAGGATGCTAATGGCCTGATTGTTCATCCTCTGTCAGTGGACACTGTTACACCTGCCAAAGCATAATACCTTGCACATGCCCATATAGTATTTATTCAACTTTTTATCAGTTCATGTTGTAAATGAGGTAATTTTTAATTCCATACCTATCTTCCACATGTGCTCCTGGCTCAGCTTGCTGCCATCTGCAAATTTAATAAACAGATTTTATTCTGGTCATTAATGAAAATATTGAATATCACCAGACTGCGAACATATCCATGCAGAAACCCCACTGGTGTATCCTTGCATGTTGACAGTGAGCCACTGGTAACTACTTTTACTGTTTTCCAACAAGTTGTATAGCCATTTCATAGTGCATTCATCTAGACCATGTTTTCTGATCTTGCCTGTAGGGACATTTGGAGAAAAGGTGCCAGAAAGCCTACTAAGGTCAGGATATATGACTAAACTCTTTCTCTGCTGTCCACAAGACCCATTACCCTTCCACTGAAGAAAATTAGATTGGTTTGACATGATTTTCCTTGACAAGTGCATGTTGCCTGTTACTCATCTCCTTGTTATCTTGCAGGTGCTTGAAAGTAATCTGGTTATTTGTTTCTGTCTGTTGTGGGAACCAAGGCTAAGTTCTCTGCTTTATAATCCCCTGATCCTCCCATTTATCAAGATACTTACTGCATTTGGCCATGTTTTTTGTTTTGTGGAGCCAGGCTTAGCCCCTTGGTTTTCCAGCTGTCTGCAGGTGAATGTTGAAGCAAAAATGTCAAATCCAAGCATGTTTGATTGAACATATTGCACCCAAGTAAGGTGGTTGGCTGTACCATCAGCCCCCACCAGCACTGTGGGTTTGCCTCACTTCTGCAGAAGCAGTGTCACAAATCTGTATCTAAAATGAGCAGTCTCAAGAGTTTACCTGCAGTATAGATAAGATAAATTATGTGTTGTTTGGTGTATCGCAGCTGTGAATGTACATGGAAGAGGTCTTTGCTGGCCAAATCACAAGTGCTGTAAATCAGTTAATCTGTGTTTACCCTTCAGCTCTACCTAGCAGTGGACCACAGAAGGACGAGGAAGAGAATCTGAATAGTATTTTATAGCCAACATTTGAAGAGAAATAGAATAGACAAGTGTGTGTGCATGTGTGTGTGTGTTAAACTAACTATACCTGTAACTGGCACAAGCCTTTTTGTGTAGCTTCTCTGAGGCAAACAGGCTTTGACTGAGCCTTGAGCCTTGTTTTGGAAGATTTTTTAAAAATCCAGGGAGATACCTTTTACATGTTCATGGGAAGTCTCAATTTTGCTTAAAAACAGCATAGACAAGACAATTTAGAGTAGATAATAGAAGTGGAAAAGCAAAAGACTGATAGAAGAACTTGAAAGCAGGGAAAGACATGAGAGAGATGTATCAGGGATTAAAATGCACGGTGTGAGTATAGGCAGAGATACAGGTGAATGGAGTTGGAAGAGAAGGAAAATGACCAAAGAAAGAAACTGAAGAAGCAGAAAGAGAGCAAAGGTAGTTCTTCATTGGTGGATTTCAAAGACAGTCTAAATAGAAGAAAGCACAGCATCTAACATGGAAGGGAGGAATGAGGAAAGGGGACATAGCAGAGCATCAAAATTACTATAGTAAGGACAGCAAGCAGAAACTTGTGCTGTGCAAGGCTGGGACCATTACACCAAGCTGGAAGGCAGCATGCCCTTGGCACTGAAACAGGGTAGGGGTGAGGCACCGGCTGGCACTAAGGTGCTGTTGAGTTTATGATGGGATGCAATCAATAGGAACAAAGCTGGCTGACAGATAAAGAGCCTGAGAATGGTTATAGTTGCAGTATGAAACCACATTGCATTGATTCATGGCACTTAGGGATTAATCTGCCTTCAGGTACACCTGGCTTTTAAAAGTGTTCTAGTTATGCTTTTTACAGTCTGAAATAGAGTCAAGTGAACTGGGTTTTTCTCCAAATTGAGAGCTGTCCAGCTCTGGAGTTTGGTTCAGCCAACTAGAGAAAAACAGCCAGCCAGCTGCAAACTTAGGATTTTCATCCAAGTGCTCCCCTCAGTACCTGTGAAATTGCTGATTTGTGTCTTTTAGCAAGAGATCATCATTTGCCCTTCTGAGCTCTCAGTTCTGGTGGAATGGAAGCACCATGATCAAAAATGTGGGGAGAAGTCAGAGTGAAACTGTAACAAAGAGGCTGCGATAATTTGCAAAGAGGGTGTAATGGATATTTATTTTGATTCTAGCCAGTGTACAACTGGGAAGGACAGTTTGGAGAAGGAAGAGAAGCAGTCCTAGACAGAGACAGAGATCTTTGGAGGAGAAGGGAAGTCTGATGAGGTGAAATAAGATGGAGGTGTGCACTTACAAAATAGCAGAACAAGATGTTATTTTTGAGGTCTTTGTCCCAAGAGCTTTTGATCATATCTCTGTATGAGTAAGTGGAATGGTGAGCTAGGAGTGATAGAGGTCAAAACTTTTCTTGGGGGAGAAAAAAGACTGTTTTCACTGAAGAAAGCATATGGGCCGAAACAGATTTTACCTTAGGGGTCATTGGTCATCAGCAGGGGCAGATGCAGCAATGTGACTCCCACAGTCCTGACAGTTCTGCTGCTGGAGACAGCCTGGTGCAAGCAGCCAGCTTGAAAGAGAGAGATAGAGGAAGTGTATTAGCTGGGCCTTTTTCTCTACTCTTGTGCTTCATCCTCACCTGTGACGGACCTTACTGGGCTGGTGGTGGTACTATCATCAACAAAAAATCCAGTGGGCTGCTCACAGTTTAAACAACCATTTCCCTACAAAGTTGCTGTCTTTATTCAAATACCATGAAGATAGGAAGCCACCTTTCCAGCCCTGGAGGACTAATGCCATTATCCTAATTCCCAGAAAACACTGCTTCTGGTCCTCTGGGAGAGTATGAGGCTGGTCCTTCAGTTGACTGGCAGGCAGTGATGAAGTCTGATAGGAGTCTAGGAGCCTGTCCTAAGCCTGAACCGAGGGATTACACTGCAGCTGCTCTTGCCTTGCCCAGAGAAAGGTTGAGTTGCCTGGTCCGGGCTGTCACGGGCTGACGGTTTGACACTGCCTGCTTATAGCTCCCAGGACCTGGCCAGGCCCCACCACTTTAACTTTCACTCTTAGTAAATCACAAAATGAAATGGAGTTTTCTTCCCAATGACAGGTAAATCTTGGCCACTCTCTGGCTGCTGTACCAGTATTGCTTAATTCTGTAATCCCTTTGCCCTCTGTTCCTTGGTGCAGTGAGCGCATGCTGGGAAGCACTGGAGTGACAAGCGATTTCTCTGTGCCTGACACCTCGGTTGGGAGACTTGATTAAGGGAAAATATCTTTGCATCCATTTTTTTTTACAGGTGCAGAGAATGAAATGCACCTAAGAAATCATCTGGGGCTGGGAAACATTACAGAAAGTCCTTGCTCTGCTACCTGCCCAGCCTCTCAGGCCTTTATGTGTTGCATATGCAGCTAGTTTTGTGGGGAGGTGAAGATTTGCCTTGCTATTTCCAATTTTACTCTGACAAACACTGAGAGGTTTTCTTACAGGTCTAAAAGAGAGTCTCTGCACTCTTCCTTACAGAGCAATCTCCTGCCAGTATTAGAGACCTGGGTAATTACATCCCTCAGAAGGGTGAGGAGGTGGCTCCTTCCACTCACTGTTGCCAGCTGCCAGCCTAGGGAGCTGGAGCAGCTGGGAGCTTCCCCCGTCAAGAAGGCCGTAGATCATTCCCTCTGGCATCTTTCACCCTGATTTGAGTGACATTACTGCAGCTCTGGGAACTGTTATTAGTATTCAGTGGTACACTTTTAAGCAAAACCTGAGAAAGGAATTAATCTGTCAATAGGAATGAATGTACTGGACAGTGATTTATGCAGATCCTGTACTCAGAGTGACTGTGTTCCTTTCAACTGCATCTCTCAGTCTTGTTCCCAGAGCCAATACACAAACTTGCATTTAAAGTTACATTACAGCTGGCTGATCATTTGTTCCACACCTGGGTCCATGCAAGCACTGCTATACTTGGGAGGCTAAGCTGAGGAGAAGTGCACGTGTCTGTCACTTTTTACAAAGCTCAAACAGTAAGAGACATAGCCAAGGCACAGGGCTCTGTTCAGTTATCCAGGGCATATATGCTGGGCTCTGGCATGCTGCACATGTGGGAGCTTTGGCAAGTGCTTCTGACTTCCCAGGCACTGTGCTTTGCTGCTGGATATATTAATGGAAAGGTGTGTACAGCTGTGTAAATGTAGAGGTGCATCTGTGGGAGGAGGTACCTGCGTGCTCCTTACGTGGCAGGGTCAGCTATAGAATTCTGGCATCCACTGCATGCATAGTAAGAAATGCAACAGAGAACCATTGGTGTGGGTGAACAGGGTCCTGAGGGTTCATGTTATGGTGACAGCATGATCTGGTTGTAAAAGCACGTTTGTGGGTCAGGGGATTTATGCTGCATTTCCCACTGTCCCCCTTATTTATTGTGACACTTTGAGAAGCCACTTCACAGGACTGTCTTTTTGTCCTGGTTTCTATACAGAAGGCAGTTGCAGTACTACCAATTCTGGAATTTTTTGTCATGTGTCTCAATGATAATTTGTGCTTTACCAGATGCCTCTGCTTCTGAAAGTAAATTGTTCTCAACCTTTTGTGGTTTTGGTGACAGAGGAAGGCTTGAAAATATGGCTTGCCACCACCCTTGAGGCTCGTTAATGACAAAAAGAAGGGGGGAAATGAACTTTGCTTATTGTTTGAAAATCCTTTCTGTTTTCTAGAACCCTGATTAACGATTTTGGTGTGATTCAGGGTTGTGAATATTTCTTGGAGTACTGACAGGATTCTTCAGCCTTATGTAGGCGGTGTGTTGCTCCAGTGAAAGGCGTTGTAGCCTTGCAGGCCTTTGCGTGGTACCAGGGCTGATGCAGGAGTGCACATACAGTAGGACTCACATGTTGACAGTGAAGGCATTCAGATCAAAGCCTATGGATGTATATGTATTTACACAGGGAAAAGCACTTCAAAATTGAGAGGTTCAGGTAAAAAATCTGTCCAAGTAAATCACCTGTGAATTTCTTGGGAATCACAGAGAAGAATGAGACAAGTACATTGAGATATAGTTGTGCTGTTGCGTATATTTTCAGGTGTGGCCAGAGTTGGGAATAGAGGTGTAGCCCTTTAATTAAATGAGAAACATCTTTCCATCTCAGTGTGTGTGAGTGTGAATTACTCCCCCCAAGTCAGATCATCCCCTGTGATGTGTGGAAGCAGCATGGTTGCAGTGATAGCAGTGCTTCCAAGATTCTTGATTGAGTTCCACAGTAGCTGAGGGGGTTGGCTGAAACAAAACAAAACAAAATGAAAAACAAGCAAGACTGAGCTTCTGAAGTCAGGATTCATTTCAGTTTTCATTATAAACCAAGAATGCAATGGAAAGAGGGCCACTCTATAATTGACGTGATTTAAAATCTTGGAATAGGAATTGCTCGCATCCTTGGTGTTGACAGTGCTGACTGTCCATGGCTGCTGGACCACAAACTATTGCCAGATGTGTGTGGCCATGCTTCCAGTTCCTTTCTTCATATTTCCTTTCACTTTCTGGTATACAATACAAACCTATTCATTTGCTCCCTGGTATCTTTTCCCTCCCATTTTGCCGATGGGAGGGGGGAGACCAGCTATTACCCAGAGTTTCTCATCTCCCAGACTACCTGTATAATGCAGCAAGCTTCTCTTAAAATTATTGAGATTATTACTGTTGTATATTTTATACATACACACATATATATGTTTTTATATATATATATTCTTCAGTCTCCCTCTGCAACTGAGAGATGCACCCGGGATTTATCTCTGTAATGAGAAAAGGGAGATAGGGAGAAGTAAGGGCATTTTTCTCTGACTTGGATTGTAAGTCATTTTGATATTCATTGTAAAAGATGCTTTTCAAATATTTAAATGTATGTGTGCTCACATATCAGTTCTTCAGGATGGATTGTATGCGACATAATCACTGTTTTATATCTCTTGCGTTCTGTGATGTTTCGTATTCGTTCATTTCGTTAACTTCATCTGGAAGTGATGGGAAGATGAGGAGCTGGAACTAGGATTAACTTCTGTATCCTGTGCTCAGTCCTCACCTCTTTTCAGAATGGACTACATCTGGAGAAGAAATCTGCTCACCCTTGACTGGAGCTCTCGCCTTTTCCAATGCTATTGTTACTGGGGGGTGGAGTGGGCTTAAGAGTAGTTGAGACCTCCTGAAAACTGCTCTTACATCTCATGGGAAAGGCTGAACTGAGATTTTGCTTGATAATTAGCTCAATATGCTTGGTAATTAGATCAAACAAAGGGCATTTTGTCTGAGGTAGGAAAAGTGTACGAATGTAAGGGTATCAATGACACCTGTCCAGGTTTACCCTAGTGTGAAAATCTCTTCTTGCAACTTGGGGGGTGGCAGAGAGGGAGAGGTGGGTACAATTGCTCCCTCTTTGCATGGCTGGGAATTGTGACTGGCCATGCTGCACACAAACTCTTCCTCCCCCTTCGTCCTTGGAAGGTCTGCTCCCTGTCAGGTGTGCCATCCTGCCATCTGCTCCCAGCCCCGAGCAGCTGCTCCGATAGCCACAAACGCTGGCAGGAGCGGCCTTCCAGCCGCGTGAATGACAGCACGCGCCGCTGCTTCCTTGGCACGGGGAGCAGGGCTTGTAGCTGGGAATTAGAGGCTTGTAAACCTGCCGGCTCTAAGGTAGGGGGAACAGCTCTCGGCGGCACTCCCGAGGCGTGGGAATCCGCCTGAGCTCCCTCCAGTGCCCTCGCACCTGCAGGAGTCCCGGCCGGCCCCGGGCAGGATGACTGTGCCCGTGGTGAGTTGTCACGGCTGAGGTCCAGAGGCAGCGCAGGTGATCCCTCCTCATCATTACCCCTCATTGGAGTGGAGGGAGAAGCCATCCCGGCTGCAACTGGAAGGGCAGCCCTGCTCCTCCCCAGGCCGTTTTATCCAGCAGCCATTAAGGCTCTGCTGGAGACGTGGTCACAAGTGCCATGGCTGAACCCCAGCCGGCCACTGAGACTGACACAGCTGCTCAGTTACTCTCCTCCAGCAGGATGGGGGAACAAAAAGTATTGGAAGAGTGAGAAAACCTGTGCGTTGAGGTAAAAGAAGCTTAATACAAGATGAATAAAATCCAAGATAGTCAACTGATGCAAGTGAAAACAGTTTCTTACCACTAACCCACCAATGCCCAGCTAGACCCTGAGCAGCAGCCCCCAGCCAATTTTCCCCCTCCTTTCTAGGCAGGGCATGATGTCCTATGCTGTGGGATATCCCTTTGATTAGTTGGGATTAGCTGCCTCAGATGTGTCCTCTCCCAGCTTCTCGTGCACCCCCAGCTTTCTCACTGGTGGGGTGTTGTGAGAAGCAGGAAAGGCCTTGGCCTTTTGTAAGCTCTGCTTAACAATAACTAAATATTTTCTGTTATCAACACTGTTTCCAGTGTGAATCCAAAACACAGCCCAACACAAGTTACTATGAAGAAAATTAATGCTACCCCAGCTGAAATCAGCACAATAAGGAAGAGGGCAGTTAGGGGCCAAGTCAGAGGTAATTATTTCCAGACACTGACTCTACCTGGCTTGTGGGAGAGGAAGAAAAGAAGAGCAAGGGGAGGATGGAAGGATGGCAGTGTGGGCTGGAAAGAAGAGAGATTTGGTGGAGAGGTCCTACCTGCCTTGTGTATCTGCTTTCAAGACAACGCATGCATGCTGCTGCCCTGTTACCTGCAGGGTTCAGTAAGGCAGTTCATGATCTGCCACTGGCTCACTGTTGGAGTCTCCAAACTTGAGTGGTTCGAGGAAACAAGACTGCAGCCCAGCAGGGAGTGGAGGGAAAGGGAACATGCAAACATTTTGCTTTAATGAGAATGAGAAGTTTCCTGTAACAAAAAGGAAGCAGTTTTCTCTAGGAACCCTACACATGGTATATCAGGAAACATCATCAAACAATTGCAATGTTTTTTCAAGAGGAGCTTGTGTGAAGCCCAGTGTGTGAGTGTGGTTCATTATCGGTGTAATGGCTTGGATATCTGTCTGCTGTTTAAACTTTTTCAGCAGACAATTATTTAAAGCCATGGGCTTTTCTAGTATCCTATAGCGCTAAACTAAATCCAATGAAAGACTGAAGAATTTTTTTCCAGACTTTGAATTGCGACTGGCATGATGAAAATAGCCTGCAAGTTTCAAATTTTGGTGAATGTTGTGACTTCTCCACTTCTGGGAACCAGAAGTGTGAAAGTTAGATCCACGTATCAAATGATGTGCCACAGAATTTCAGAAGTATTTGTATGCAGAGTTTGGATTCATCCCCATGGTTTCTGGGAGCTCCTCTTATCTGGAGAGGTGCCATGTGACCTGTGAGCTACATGTGCCAATCCTTATTTAAACTGTGAGCATTCTGCAAACAAGCAGGCTTGGGTGACTGACTGATTTTATGCCATGTCCCAAAGAAACCAGAGGTTACATTCTTTGTCCTGGTGTTGGAAAGCTGTTGTTGTTTTTCTGGGTTCCTTTCTCTTAGGAAAAATCACTGATGGGTATAAAAAGGGTGTAAAGCTCCTACTCTTTATAAAGAGTTATTGTACCAAAGAGAGGTGTCACTGCTCAGAAAAGGTAGGAGGCCTGAACTTTGAATTCCTGTTGCAGAAGAGGAACAGGATCTTGAGAGCTGCATGCCCTAGGTGAGTAGTCCAGCTACTCACTTAACTTTTAGCTCATTTGTGTCCAAAAATTTTTTTGTGGAAATGCTTCTGTTGAATATTCTGTGAAAGCTGGTAACAGTAGAAGAATTTGAAATTTTTAGTATGAGCTGGCATTTTCCCACTCAGTGTTTCATCCCAGGTACAGACATTCCCAGGTACTTTTGAAACTTAAATCTGTGCTCTTCCTGTTTTTGAGGTCTGTTCAAAAGCCCCTTTGAAGGTCAAAGCTGGAAGCCTGGCCCTCACTAATTCCTTCCAGTCGTTCCTCCTTGCTTTGAGAGCACCTTGCAAATGTAGCTGAAAAGGTGTGGAATAAGTTCTTTGCCCTCGTCCCTGCCCTCTGAAGAGGGGGCTTCACTTTCCAGAGTTGGGAGCTGCTCATCAGTGCAGAAGATCTGAAAGGATTGACAAATAGATTAATACCTGGCAGCTATGGCTGAAACTAGCTACCTCTGAATGAGCAATCATTTATCACTAAATTACTTTCTCTAAGCCAGGTAATTTCTGATCAACATGCACAAAAACAAAGCCTCAGCAGTGATGCGATGTTAACCAGAGGCCATTCCTACTCCCTGGGCTGGTGCAGCAATGAATGCAGAGAGAATTGTCACTTGAATGGTTTATGGAGCTTAATGAAAAGTGACATTGCAGGATGGGGAGGGAGGGGACCACAGGGCTAGGTCTGGTTTGTCCAGTAACGAGTGCCACATGCAGAGACTATGTATGACTGGAATAATTCTCACTCAGGAATGAGCAGTACTGGCAGAGCTGCTGCTGGGACAGGGTGAGAGAGTGGTGCCTACAGAGAGGGGACTAAAGTGCATAAACTGTGTGGTAGCCATGCTTTTTTGGAAGAAAAGTAGCCCCATACCAAGAGTTTTTAGTGTAAATAAGGTGATGAGAGGTGAAGTGTGCCTGAAGCAGAATCACGGAGCATGATACATTTGGAAGCATCAGCTGTTTAAAGCTCAGCACAGGGATTCAAATGCAATAGTTTTGGTGTGGGAAGACTTGATGTTGTTTCTGCGTCTGTAGCAAACCAGACTTGGAGCTGAGTCCAAACCTTGTCAAAATTTGGGGCATTCAGTTCTGACATGGTAGCTCCTGAAAGGAATGTCTTTTGCATTTAATGAATTTTAAATGTGCTGCATGTCTTCAGGGGTCTTTAAAATTCAGAGGAGTTAGAAGAGGCTCTTCACCTCATGGAACAGGGCTCGGTGGAAAGGAGGAGCAAGGGCATTTCTGCGTGTCAAGGGAAGTCATGGCCAAGTTCTTTCTGGGTACCTTGGCTAAAGCCATGCCAAGTGCCTTCAGTGAGACAGGTTTGTAGTCTATCTCTCTGGCCACGCAAGGTTAACTTTATTGTGCCTCATAGGGATTCTGTAATTGATGTGCATGCATATTTTTAGTCTGTGCATGAGTGTCAATGCAAAGTTAAGACGCTCCTCATTAACCTGCTGAGCTTTGCCTCTCCGCACCTCAGGGATTGCTAGCCAAGGCACCCTGGGCATCTTGGTGGATACCTTTTTCCTGGTGCTTCTGACCTTTCCTAGTATTTCCCAACTAATAACAGGAAAGAGAAGAGCTGCTAAGATCTGTAAGGTTTTTTCTTGACAAATGTCCCATTTTCACAGGCAGTTGAACTGAACCACAGCTTGTGCTCCATTCAAACATGTCAATAAACATTATTGCAAAGATGTACAAGCAATAACAGGAATGTATAAAATTCACCTTTATTTCTTCTTGCCATGAATTTACACAATGCTCTAAACAGCTTTTACTCTTCCAGAGCAAAGTCTTGAGATTTTACCTTTGCTGTTGTGCTCATTTCTCCAGTTTCAACCAAAGACCTTTGCTACCTCCTTTGCCTCTGCACCACGAGTGCTGGGGATGGGAACACTGCAGCAGAGGTACAGATACATGTCTGAAGTTGCAGTCAGACTCAGTTAAAAGCTGAAGAGGTGAAGCTGCCATTCTCTGGGATAAGCTGCTATGTATGTTATTGCCCGTCCTTTGCTTGATCACACAATGCCAGGTAGTAAATTACATTCGACAGTGCAGTGGAAGGGAACAGCTCAATTCCCATCTAGCTGCAGCTTCACAAGAGTGGCAGTTGTATTCCTAGGCTAGGGATGGAGGCTGCTCACTGCACTCCCGCAATGCTTTCACTGAAGCCAGTTAAGGTATTATGTGAACAAGGTGCAGTCGAGCTCTTCATCAGTGGTTCAGTGCTGGTTTTCCTGTAGTGACAGGTGCTCAGCAGTACTCTTTTAGCGTGAAAGCTTCTTGGAGGTCACAGGGGTAAAACTCATTTCTGAGCTGATCCGTGGCAGAAACAGGGTAAGAAGAAACATAGATTTGTGCAACAGCTTCCCAAACTGAGTTTCTTGGTAACTGGAAAATGTGGATGGAGAAAAATAGCAACGCACAAGTACAATATACAAGCCTGATGATTGCTGCAGAAGAGGGAGTGGTGTTTTTGCTTCTACTCCAGAGTGCCAGCAGCTTTGTTCCAGCCTGAAGATAATTTTCCTTCCTCTCTGGGGTTCAGTGACTGTCCCTTGCCTTGTACCTTGTATTAACATCTGCAGCAGGGTCTGCAGTTTTGTTCTGTCTTCACATGGGATTGGGCACTATGGCTTCTTAGTCCCACTGTGCATTCTCCATTTCCTTTATCAAACCTCCCAGTATCCCAGCAGATCTCTACCAGCGCTCAGCACAAACAGTGTGTTCTCCCTCCTTTACCCCACTGTTCTCTGTCTTCTGCCTGGGGAGATTGTTCTGCTGAAGTGCCAGCTCCTGTACAGGAGTACATCTGGGTACAGGATGGCTGAGGGTAAAAGGTCTGGAAAGTGGAGTGAAAGCTGCTTGAAGCAGCTGCTTTATCCCCTCCATCACTCGGCTCACCCACGAGCATGGTTCCTCTCGGCTTCCTGGGCTTCTGCCCAGCTCTCCCAGCTTTGTGCCAGTGGGTGGACTCTTAAGTTTGGTGCTGGCTACTGTTCCTGGAGGTCTCGTCATGCTTTAGTGCTCATGGCACCGATGCTCTCATGGCACAGCCAGTGGCTGGGCTCTGTCTGTGTTTCCACTTGGCTTGCTGTCCTGCAGTGCTGGCTTTGCATGCCAACATTTCAGTAGCCTTAGCTCTCCAATGGATGCTGCCCTCCTGCTTTTGCTGGTGCTGTGCTGCCCACCCAGCCATGTTTGATGCCCAGACACCCTTGTGGGCTGGCCAGACTCTCTGTAGAGAGCCCTGTCAGTCTGTGACCCAGGGTATCACAAAGGTTTAGGCCAGCTGATCCTCTCCAACAGGCTCTGAAAATGGGTCCTTGATCCCCTCCTCAGCCAAAAGCCCACTTCAGCTTGGAGCAGAAAGGGTGAGCTTTGAGGCTGACCTTGTAACAACAAGGTCATGTCCTTGGTAATGCTGTCTGGCAAACTCAACACCTCCTTCTTCCCAGTTTGCTCTCATGCCTGTAGCAGTGTTCCTTCCTTGCCCCTTTTTCATATCCCTTTGCTTACCTAAGGTATCACTTTTTCTTTTTTTTTTGGTGGTGCCTCTAACACATGATCATGAAGTAGTATCAACAGGCTGTAAAGCATAGAAAGAGCTGAGGAAAAGCTGCAGAACTCCCATGAGGGGATATGCTTTGTCCTTTGCATCCCAAGGCATGTTTGCTCAGACCTAGGTGCTGAGAAGGCAGTCATCATTTTGGTTTGATTGTCCTTGGGATGGAATGTATGGCAGGCTGAACTACCCATTATGACTGCTTTCTGTCTAGCTAGCAAGACTATTCCTAAGTATTCTTGATTTAATCCCTGCCAAAACCACTTATGCCTATCTGTGGCTCCAGCAGCTCCTGCTTGTTATACCTTGAGGAAAGAGCTCTCCACTTGGCTGCCCTTGCCTTTGCCTGCAGTATGGGGAGGCGGTGCAGGATGTTGTTGGGGCTCATGCTCTCCTTTTTTTTTTTCTTGAGGCCTTTTTCATACATCTATCAGAGTGTTTTGATTTTGTTTACAGACAACTAAAGTTTCAGGTAGCAGCAACACAATTTTCCTAGTTAGTTAGTTGAAGAGTTTTTTCTTTTTTGTTGTAGGCAGGTCCATGCCCTGTAGCTCTCCAGGACTTCTCTGAGTCATCATTTGGAGCCTTTGGGCTTTCTCTGGAGACAGGTGAATTTCCAAACAGTAGCCCCAGGCTTTGGTAGTAAGGTATCACTTTTTCCTTTGTGGTTGTTGAGGAAAGGTCTGTGCCCACAGATGCTTCAGACTCCTCACATGCAGCTCCAGAATGGTTTGACCTTCCTTGGATATGGTGAAATTTCACAGATAGTTGCCACAGGCACCTCCATGGAATCCACCCAAAGAATTTCAGCAGTGTTGGAGATATTTTTCAGCTGGGGAGAAGAATAAGCAACTAGAAGTTCTTAACAAAGAGAGAGCTCAGCCTCCCTGGCCTGTTTGCTTTTTTCTTCTCTCTGGCTTGTGTTGCTTTAAGGTTTTGGGGAAGTGAATGGCCCTCCCCTCAACTGGACTCCTGCTGGTGGCAGGGTGCTGGCTCTCACTGGTGTGGGAGGAACAGAGCTGACCTGCATAAGGCCAGGAGAAGCAGCTGTGGAGGGCTTGGAGAGATAGATGGGAGCTCTGTAGGGATAGGAGGGTGATGGTCCCTGCAGCAAAGTACAAATCAGCTCAGCCCTACAGGTTGAGGACAGTGGTTATTACAATATGTTTGTATAAATTTCAATAGGAATAGGTAAGGGACATCAACATGTTTAAAATCAAGTACACAACTACAAAAAAGGTGTTTAAAATTTATTTTTAAATCTAATTTTGGAATTGTTGGTGTTTACACATGTCCAGTTGCCTACCAGTATTGCAGCAGTTCGGGTCATCTAGGTACAACTTAGAGTAGCTGTGAAGTTGCTGCACTGACCCATTGCATGGGGGCATAAAGTTTGAAAGCATTGTGATCTCATGAGGGGTCATTTTGTCTTCTGATGATCACATCTTGAGTTTTTTACCTAAGCTCAACAAAATCCTTCACAGTGGGTATGGTGCCTAATAGAGGTAAGGGAGTAGTTGAAAAAGATTGCATAAGTGGATGGAGTGCCTGAAAATTTGTGTAAGTAGGTGCAAAGGAGCTGACTTGATCCTTGCTCTTTCCAGTGCTAGGAAAGAGATTACAATCAGACAGCAGGATAAGGCACAAAGCCCCTCTTTTCCCATCTTCAAAAACTTTGGGTTCTCAGAGTGTTGTCAGGAAAAAAAAGCCAGTTCCTGTGACAGTTGGGAGTGGGTTGGCACTTCTTTGCTTGCTGAAATCACACCATCTATATGAAAAAGAGTCAGAAATTTCTTCTTCCCCAAGCAAGTAAATTCGCTTTTGTTCCCATCAGCACCCTAGTTTGAAGTCTGGAAAATACTGAGAGAAGGGCTGGAAGTGTGAGACCTTTTCATGTTCATGGAATAGTAGATACCTAGATGTGGGTATTTAACCCTTCCTCTGCCGTCTTATGTGTTATATGAGGCGGCAGAAATAAGAAGTAAATGCTTTTTTTTTCCCTTGAAAAGTGGATGTTGATCAAATAAGTGACTGCTGGTTTATGGTATCTCACATTGTCCAAAACTAGCCAACCTTGGTTTGTTGCAGCTGCTGGCACTGCCCTGAGACTTAGCTTCTAATAGTTATGTTAAAAATAGGTCAATTTGGTATATAAGCAGTGAGAAGTTTATCATGTTACTGATATAAAATGCACCCTTAGAAAGGTATCTATTTGATAATATCCAGCAATGCCTAACAAGTTGGGAAGGAGAGGAGGCATGGGCAGAGATAGATGTGGAGGTTGGGGAGGGTATTCAAAGAAGGATGTAAAGACACTTATTATAAAAGAGAACAGGTTGTGTCGAGGCAAAGAGAAGAATTCTCAAAAAGTAAAAACGAGAAAGATAATGTTGAAAGCAAAGAAGGAGTAAAAGGCAATAAAGAGCAAGACCAGAGATGGAAGCTGGAATAGAGAAAGAGCTTTGTCTAAGTAGGAAGAAGAAGAGAACTATATATGGAAGAAAAAAAGCCTGGCATCTGAGCACCAAGCTCATGAAAAAGACAGAATCAGTACTTGCAAAAGATCTCATAGTCACAGGAGATGAATTAAACATGGCCCCAAAAGTGCCAAAATCCCTAGGCAGTGTAGAAAATGAGTCTGCAAAAAGAATTCCTGAGCTCCGAATGAACATGGTGGCCAGACTCGTGGGTCCCCTGACACAGATGTCTTTGCTTTTGTGTGGGAAGTGCTCAGCACACCTGGGCAACAGTTGTACAAATAAACAAGGCAGAGGAGAAGGTAAAGCAGGCAAGGTAGGAAGAAAGAATGCATGCACAAGAGAAAGAAGCACATTTCTATTTTTGAAAGGCAGAATTGTTTTATAGGGAAGACACCAGTGTTTTGCTATCAGATTGGCTGGATTTTATTCCTGCCTCTGCCACAGACTAGCTTTGTGACCCCATGTAAGTACCTTCACCTCTCTCTGGCACTATTTTTTTCATTTGTGCTTTTGGATTATGATAAAAACATGCTCCAAGCAGAGGTTAAATATTCACAGCCCTTCTCCTCCTTCAACTTGCTGTTATTATCATCATCATCATCATCATCATCAATCTTTTACAGGTGAGACAGTAATATGTCCCAGACTTCAGAGCAAAACATGGGCAGAGAAGCAAGTGTCTGCACTCTTGGCCCCTTCCCATTCCCTCTTGCCATTAGGTCTCAGAATCCTGAATCTACCTGGAGGGCAGCAGTGCTGAAGGCAAGGAGGGGGCAGCTCACCTAGGCTGTCTGCAGGGCCTTCTTACTCAGCTAAAGCTGCTGACAGCTATACTGCTATTTATTTATTTGGCTGCTGAGGACAGAAACAGCAGGAGATAATCATAAGAAAATCATAAAAAAGAGGAAAAACCAGCAGATAATATTCTGCAGAGGGATTTAACGGGGTGAAAAATTGTCTCTTGCCGAACTGTCTATGACTCTAAATGCTGTCTCCAAGATCTTCACTGTTCCTCCTCAACAGAGGCTTAAGGAAAGCAACAGGAAAACCTCTAAGCCAATGTCTGTGGGTTTTGAAAATATGACAGGCAGGAGCCTGGGTTTTTCTCTTCAACATCTTTCAGTGGCATGGATGCAATCAGTCATTCGGTCTGTTTCTCTCTGAACAGGACCATTCCCTCCTCCTGCCACAATGAGTTGAGGGGAGGACACTTGGGAAATGCCACTCTACTTCCTATACCCTAGTCTTTGAATTGAGATGAATTTTTTCCTGTGCTGCAAGAGCATGGTCAAATAGCTGGGAAGGCTGCAGGTAGCTTCCTGCTGGTGCTTTAGGAGGCAGGAGTTTCAAAACGAATCATGATCTTGTGGTGACCATACGGGATCGGCAAGGTGGGACCTGCTTGAACAGAAGTGGTGGCTGAGATATAATTCAAATGAGGCAGATCCCTTCTGCTGAAATCATCTTTGTCAGATTCCCCCAGCCATGCTGAAAGCTCCCTCTCACAAGCAGATGGGTGGAAGCTTGGGAAGTGCCCGTGATGCTGATGTGCTATTGTGGTGTCATAGTATGACGTGAACTTCATGCCTTTTTGAGGTATGAGGACAGGGTAGGGCAGCTGTCTGGGTCTGGCTAAGATGGGAAGAGTCCAGCTCATTCTGTAGGATTGATTGTAGAGACTCAAATCAAAAGGAAAAGAAACCCAACTTTCTGTTTTACTTTCTAATGCAAGCTGTATGCCAGACTCAGAGAGTCTGTGTTTGATTCTCATCCCTGCTAGAGGCTTCAGGTTTGATTTTGAGGAATTCATTGAGGCTTGCTTTCCTCTTTCAAATGAGCACAGTCATTCTTGCCTGTCAGGAAGGCTGGTGAATGGAAATTCACATGCAAGGTGCCCAGGTAGGATGTTGCTGATGGATTTAAATGTCTAGAGTTTACCACAGATGTAAAAATACTCTGAGCTCCCATTTGGCAGCTCCCTCTCCTTACAAGGTTCTTTCTTACATGCTGTTATTTCCTCTGTATGTCCTAAGCAGTGATATTTTTGTTAACAGCCTTAATTGATCTGTTGGAATATAGGAGATCACACATCAAGCTGAGCATTGTGTGTCAGTCCTGAACCAATTTACTGTTTCTTTTACTCTATAATTTTTCTGTTTCTTCTTTTTCCAAGGAAAACCTAATGTAAATGCAAAGGGCTTGGCTGCTGTAAAGCAGTCAAGTGCTGAGAGGAAGATGGTCTTCCAGAGTGCAGAGGAGGCAGCACCTCCATAGGACAAACCCCAAAGATATATTGGAAAGCTGTTAGGGGCTGAATTTACTTTAAACCCTGCGTGCAAAGACCTTCCTCTCTGAGAATGCATTCACTTGGAAATAAGTTGGCCAGTCATTGTGGTTTACCTCATTCAATGTGGTATATCTGTTCTCCAGCACAATGTTCTTGCAGTAGAACTAACATTGGTGCAGGTTCCTTTGTCTCTTTGTGGAGGGAAGAGCTGAGGTTTAATTTAAACAAAGGTCTGTTTTTACAACCAGAGATTAAAGCACTCCATTGAGGTCTACTCCATTAAAGGAGCACTTTATTCAGCAAAACATGAGTGTGGAGGCTCTTTATATAAATCACAGCCCCATGGTGTTAAGGACTTGTTTTGGACATGGGGATGGCAGAGACGTGTAGCAGTACAGCATCTCCTGACTTCTGAATGCATGTGAATAAGGAGGGGAAGCAAGCTGTAGGATTTTTGAATGATCCTTATAGTCCTTCCTGAGGGTGGCATGCAGCTCTCAGACAGCCATCAGATACAAGGGCTCCATCCTCCTGTCTTGGACAAGGCAGTTCATCAGACTGCAGGCAAAGAGACTTAGTAAGGACAGACTGAAAACATCCCCTTCAAGAAGATTTGAAGTCTGAGGTCTTGATCTTCCAGTCATTCGACTGTTCCCATATGCTTGGCAGGAAGAAGATGGTAAAGCAGTGTGTTTCCAAACAGAAGCCAGTTAACAGTTCTCCACTAGAACAGAAGGTTAGGCTCCATCCTGCCTAAAAATGGTGAGCTGTTTGTAGTCCATATCTTTTTGTAAAGATGGAAATTATTCTCTTAGTCATAATTACTCTGAAAAAGAACAAGATAGGATGTAACTGAGAGAAAATATTTCTTCTCATGCCTATGGCGACTCAGTTAATTCTGGTATATTTGATCAAGCAATTCAGTGACAAAGCTATTGAGGAAAATGACATTCTTTCACTGAGATATTTTGCATGGACTGTGCAGCATCTCCAAACCCAGTGTGTGCCAGCAACGCACTCAAACAAGCAATTCTCTGCTTTTTCCCAGACAACTGTGCTGCCTTTTTATACAGTTTGGGGAAACACAGAAAAAACTCTATTTGTTCAAAGTCCTGAAGTGTTGACCAGCAGGAAATTCACTGCTGATAGACTCTCTTGGCAGTGAAAGACATCATAAATTACCCCAAATAACCTGCATTTCAAAAACATTATTTGCAGAATTAAAAAAGAGAGGGCAGATCAGGACAATAAGATCCCAGGAAGTCCTCAGGGAAACTTGTAGAAATGCTGCTGCCAAACCCCCTTGGAGTTGCCAGTGTGACCTGTTGTTGCTGGGAGGCCTTATTCTGGCCAGCCTTTGTGCCCCAAACATGCTCTGGCATCACTCTTTGCAGGGACGAACAGAAAAGGACCGGGGGGGTTTCAGCAGGCTTGGGAACACTTGCTGTTTACATGGAAACAGCGGTGTTCGGATCAGGAAGTGTAGGGCCACCATATGGCTGCTTTCCCAATAGCCTTCTCTGACAATCAGTGCCTCTGTCCTGCCACTGCCCCCTTGTTACAGCATCTCGGGTGTGCTAGCAGAATGCTTTTTGAGCTACTGAATTGCGGTCACAATGTCAATATACTGTTGGTGTAGGGGGCATGGTAGGTTTTTGTGACAGGCCCAGTGCAACCCCATCCCGTTGGAGTCTATCCAGCTGTGCTGAGAGCATGCTCTTCAAGGGCACCACTGCTGGTCTTGCCAGTGCCACGTGCCAGCGGGGGAAGGCACAGAGAGGTTTGTGGAGTTATTTCACCTTCACCAGTCCCCTAAGATAGACTTCTATCCCTGTTGCCTGTTTTTCCTACCATTTGCTGGCCTGCTCCCAGGGCTCAGCTGGAGGGAGCCATGAGCTCTTTGGGAGGGCAGTCATGGGGTGTGCCTGCCTGCAGCAGGACCCAGGGTGGGCACTGGGAATGGTCTCGGGACTACAGGTCAGCCACAAAAAAAGTGAAGGCAGCAAGCTATGGCAGGAATTGTAAGGGTTTATCGCTTTCCACTTTATTTTCATGTGGGAGGGTAAATATAAGCTGCTGCTGACAGGGCTTCCATTTTGATTTGAACCAAATGAAAATGAATACTTTTTAACAGAGAATTTTCTTGACCAGGTTACCAACCCCCTCCTAGTTCTCTGCTCTCAGCACCAAACTGTCACCCATTAGTCCCTTCATCTCTGTCCCACCCCCATCACCAGTGTGACCCATGTTATCAGATATCTGTTGTGGGGGCCTGGTTTGCAGTCAGTCACTGTCCAGGCAGGCCAAGAGTCTGCAGCTCCTGCCATGTCAGGCTTTCAAACTGCCATTTCCATCCCCCAAAATTTCTAATCAAGAAAGGCAAGGCACCAAGCAGTGCAAGTCAGTTCAGAAAACTGCATTTTTGGTGATTCATCCATGTTTGCACAGAGATCCTCAGACACTGCTAGCAAGAAAATACAGATGTGGCTCTCCACTGTATGGAGTCATTTTTTTGTCTATACCATCTGGCTTTTTGTGTCAAACACATATATAGTGAGTGTGACAGTGATAGTCATGAGGAAAAGGATTTCCTCATTAAGGAGCAGAAAGCAGAAACGAGGCTGGATCCAGAATGCCTGTGAAGTTTCAGAGCCATCAAATCCACTTGGGATGGAGGAACATTGTGTTTGAGTTTGTCAGAGCAGGGCTGTCGCAGGGATCAGAGGCTGTCCTTGGTGGCCTGTCACTGGTGAGTGATTACTGCTTTCTCTCACCTGTGTCCCAAACTTCATCTCTCATGGCTGATGCTTTCCCCTCTCTGTATTCCCTTCACACGCCAGCACTCAGCCAGCTAGCAGAGAGGCAGAGAGTGAGCGCAAGAGCTGGCAGGGAGTCAATATATTTCAGTGTTTTATTACTACAGAGCTGAAGTAGCATTTAGTTGGTTAGGCTCCGCGCAGAGTGAGCAGTCTAAGTGACTCAGATATCGGGGCCAACAATTAAAGGCGCAACAAAAAATCCATGGATTAATTAGCAGGTCAATGGTGGTTGAGTAGTTATTGCTAAATTACAAGGTTTGCATGTAAGAGACAGGATTGATCACTGGTGTCTGCTGGCTCCTCTGGCTGTGTGTTAGAGATGTGGGTTGGGGGGGTGGCTTCCCACTGATGGGATGACAGTGAAGGGGGTCAAGAAAGGTAGGGGAGGGGACTGCCCAAGGTTTGTCACTCCCCTGCCACAAGATGCACATTGCGCTTGTTTTACAGAGGTTCAAAATAAAATTGATGCCATCTGGCAGGCAGCTCTGCTCCTGCTCCAGCTCTGTGAGGCCTTGAGGGGGCTGGCAAGGGGATGGGAGAGGGGGAAGACCCAGGGAGTGGAATAAATGACATGGTGAGCATCCATTGAAGTGTCCCCTCTCAAGACCAAAGAAAAGGGTCTGTCTGGAGTGGTATCATCTCCAATGACAGTTTTGAGCAAAGGCTGAAAGGGCATCGAGACATGCACACACTCCCTACTCTGTCATGAAATAATGGAACATTTTGTAGAAAAAGATATCTATATCTATATCTATATCTATCTATCTATCTATCTATCTATCTATCTATATATACAAAGCATCATTTCCACAGTGGAACACAAAGGACTTGTAGACAGAGAAATTCAAGCAGCTTCTTTCCAGCAAGGAGAGTCTTGGGAAACAATCTTTTCTCTTTTGGGGTGCAGGAGGTTTGGGAAAGAGGCACAAAGAGTGTCTTTCCTGGTGTAGAACTGAAGGGAAAATACTATTTGCTCACTGCTGCTATAATTAGTAGCTCTGCAGTGATGACAGCTGGATTAGAAAGAAAAAACTTATCCCTGAGGTCTCCCACATAAATGCAAAGCAGGCAGTGACAGGGGAAAGAAAGAAAAGGAGAAGGATGTGGCCTGATGGATACAGTACTGGGGGACTCCGCTCTCCCTGTGCTGGAAGCTCACCAGATTGCACTAATGTGCATAATAATCAAGCTGTCAGAGCCCTCGCTCCAGCTCTGCTCGGAGGCAGGCAGTGCCGAGAACATTTTATCTCGTTTCCGAATTACTTTTTATGCCCAGTAAAATGCTGTTTTCATATCAATTAATAATTCAGCTAATAACACAATTAAGAAATCCGCCTTTCGCTGGGAGCCATTTGGAGGGGACGGCAGAGGAGGGGCAGACATGGCACGAGGGAGGCTCCAGGCTGATGCTGCTCTGGGCTTGCGGGTCGCTGTTCCCGTGCGGAGATACCCAGTAATTAAACGTGCACGTCAGGGAAGCCAAGAGTTACAGGTCCCGTGTCTCTCCACGTGACAGAGGCACGGTGTAGCTGCTGGCAAATCACTTAACCGCTCTTTGAGCTTAAGTTTTCCTCAGAAAAGTAAGGCTTGTGCTACTTTCGTCATGTTCTGCAAAGGAACGTATCACTAAATGTTACAGTGCTGCTGTTGCACAGACCAGGTCTTACTTATGCAACAATATGTGCCATGCCAGGGCTTTGCAGAAACAAAATACCAAGGCTTAGTGGGTCAGCTGGGATTTACTGTCTCCTGCATACCAGCAGAAATCTCAGTGCATTCAGACACAGCTATTTTTATCCTGATTATGAGAGTCCAAGGATGAGGCCTACTCTGTAGATCATATATTGGTTGAGAGTATGATTATGATTAATTTGAAAGTGATACAATTATACAGGTGCAAATCTCACTATGAGCAAAGCAATCTCTTTGCAAATGTACCATGAATGTATATTAATCTATTCTTCCTTTCCCTATACTGTGCAAGCCTGGCTATGTCTCTTCTACAGAATTCTGTAATAGCATCTATATTCCATTACAGTTCCAGTAATGCAACCCATGGTGGTATATGAAGCTTGTGGGGGATGTTTAAGTGCCACTCTGTGCTATCCTGGACTGGTAGAACCAAGCAAGGGACAATGTGACACAGTTTCTGAACATGAAAATGCTGATTTGACTTTGTTGGTGAAAGGGGGCTCTTACTTTCTCAGGAGGTGACCCTTGGCACGGTCAGTTTTCCCTCTTCTCTGGAAATTTGAGTTAGGCAGGCTAACTCTTGAGGATAAATAAATAATCTTTGTTTAGTTATTTATTCCTTACAAAGATTTAGTCCTGGCTGATTGATTGCTGGTCCTGGCTATAGACCTATAAATCAGTGTTCAAGAAAGTGGCACATCCTTGCTGCACTCTGTGTTCATGAAACTGGTATGAAAGAAAGGCATAATAATGCTTTAGGCTTGTACAGCTTTTGCTCATCTTGCCTAAGAGCCCTCCCTTATGCCCTCCCTCTGGCTTCTTCAAGTGATGGATCTTTGTGGGGCACATCTTTGGGTTTTTTCCTTGTCTTCCACACCAAGATGCTTTGTCTTCAGGAAAATCTTGAAATGCAGGGAGAGCACTGACCTCAAGATCATCTCTGCCCTCTTTCCATCCCATGGCAGAGCCTGCTTTGCCAAAATCAAGACTACCAAGGCTTTCCATTGCAGCTGTAGTTAAGGTAGTGCATGAGAGAACCACAAGGCAGAGTGACTCAATCCATCCTTCCCTTAACAAGATCTTTTCTTGCTGCAGTTTCCTTTGGTAGACTTCAAGACCTGCACCCTGCTGTTCACAGTCAGAATAATTTGTGCCTGTCCGTGTGGTTAATGTTGTTATGGAGTTTCTTTCTCTCTTTCTCTCTCCCTCTCTTTTTTTTTTTTTTTTTAATAGAACAAGATGTTGATGAAAACACCTGCTCAGTTTTGCTTTTCTTAATGAATAATCTGTATAAAATTAAATGGCACCACAGACCAATTACAGCAGGGAAGAGAGAGAGTGGCCGTGCTAAGAGAGCTATCATAGATCACTCCTGTTTCTTAATATGTCAGGAATCTCCTAACAAGGTGCCAGGATATGGGAATCACCTGGGAAATAAAGATAAGCAGCATCTGTATGTTTCAGGGACGTCCACTAATCATATTTTCTCTCTCTTTTTGTCTTCTAGGTAAGTGAAGCTTTGGTTTTCCTATGCATAGAGTACCAGTTGACTGGGGCAAGATGGACTGAGAAGGTGATGTGTTCCCTGGCTCAAAGGCCACAGTGAAGGGTGTCCAACCTCAGGTGCTCATGGCTCTCCCATTTGTAAGTCTTTGCTAGAAAAAGTGTTGGAAAAAGAGATGTCTTGTGACTGTGTGATCCAGTGGTTGGGATGGTAAAGCTGCATTGCTTTATACCTTGTCTGTAAGTCATTGCCTGTGTTGGGGTGCTTACAGCATACATATGTACATGGTTGTCCTGGCCTGAGGTAATGGAATGTCATCTGTGGTCCAAAGCATATCTAATCTTTATTTGTCACCATTCCTCTCCCCCAGGCTGTTTATAACGAGATCATTGAATATTACCCATGCATTCTCTCTTTAGCATGGGTGCCAGAAGGGCATGCTGGTCTTGGAACAGGCACTTGTGCAATTCCTGTCTTGTGGTGACAGTAGTGCCCCTGTACATCTGCAGTGCAAGTTGTGTGGGAACAGCAGGCTGTAGTGTGCCTGCCAGGCTGATTCCCCTTTCAGACACCATGTTCTTGTGGTGCATGACCTGAGCCTGACGAAGTACTTTTGGAAATATATTTTTGCCACTCTTATTTCCACTTGGCATTCAAGTCCTGATGACAACATTTGAAATCAAGGTTTATGTCTGTATGGACTTAACATGCAGCGAGGTGCAGCTCATTCTTTGGCTTTTCAAGTTCCTTACAGCTACCTCTATACCATCCACCTTGTTACATACTGAGCCCATACAGCTCTCCAGGGAATAGCTTTGGGTTTGTGCATTTGGCTTCCAGGATCGTACAAATAGTGTATGATTCAGGGTTGCTCCTCCTCTTTTTAAGCCCACAGGCATTATGTGGTCTACCACATAATGCTGGTGTGGGAGATCAGCAAATAACATGTTTGGAAATCCAGCTATGAGTGAACTACAGAGTTTTGTGTATACATATAAATTCTAGTCATACAGAAATATCAAACAGACTTCATATATTATTTTAATTCTTTTAACTTTTCACAGTAGGAGACAGTATTAAATAACTGATTTTAATTTATATCATTTTTACAGGGTGTGTATGTGCTTCTGCTTACAGTTGCAGTGTTGTGCTCCTGTTTATTTAGAGAAGCTTTCCAGATTATCTGTGCTATCTTACTGAGTTTAGCTAGCAAAATAAGAATTTCTCTTTGTTCTGGTTACGTCCAAAAATGGAGGTTTGATAACGTGGCATTTCCCAAGCATGGTCATCATTACTTAGCATTCCTGCTGGGATATCCCTGCTGTCTTTGCAGAGGAATTCTGTTGGATGACTGAGGTTCTGTTTCAAAACAAGGAAATGGATGAGAGACATTTTTCTGAGCAGACCAGATAGAATAATAAGGATTTGAGAAGCTATACGGAGGCCGAGTTTGAGATACAGACTTGAACCACTCAACTAAGTCTAAGGGAAAGAGAGTAAGGAACAAGAACAAATAGAATTTGTGTTTTGTACTACCCTGATGTTTTCTGTCTTGAGTCCACCAGTTTTGCAGCCTTAATACAGCTGTTTTGTATTCAAAGTTAGTTCTTTTGGCAGTTGCATTATCTGGGGCAGATATTACCTGAGAGACAGATTGTGAGGCTTGTGCCTGTTCCCTGTGTCCTGGAGGAGGCTCTGTGAGTGGGGCAAGCTGTCTTTCCGTAACACCTCTGTTACTGGCCTGTGCATGCCAAGCTTTGGACTTGTCTCTGTGTTCAGAATTTTCATCTGGCCATCTTATCTGGAGCAGTCTCCTATAGGGCTCTTTGTGGCTTTGGCTCATCCCTTTGGATTGAGTTTGCTGCAAAGAATATTATTGCTGGTATGAAGCTGACATTTCCCTCTGACGAGCTTCAGGATGTACATCACACGAACAAACGTGAAAACTGAAAAGCGGATAGTGTAGTATATTAGCTGAACTCAATAGGGTTTTCAGTGCAGAAGCTGACAGACCAAAACCTAGAATCCCCACCTCCCTGACACTTTAATGTATTCAGATCCCTGTTGCACATTGTAGCCATGACAGACGATTCCAGGGCAGAGACACCTTGTGCAGTGACATCGTCACAAAGCTGTGTAATTAGTTCAGAAGCTACAGAGCCAGAGAGAATCATCTTCTGTCCATGTTCAGATGCAGAGTTCAGCAAAGAAATGCTTTTGCATTTGTTGCAGCCAAGTCCTGTTGCTTAACCAATGCCTCAACATCACAGCTGGGGGTAACAATTTCTGCTTTCCCTCTGGCCTAAAGGAAAACAGGAGTCTCAGCTGGAAAAGCCACAACAGGGTGTGACAGAGTCCTGACATGTGGGCCCCAGGAACCCAGATCTTCCCTCTGGATCTCTTTTTGTAGTCCAGTGTGCATTTTCTCTGTAAGAAGAGCAGCCTAGCCCACACTTTTCTGCCCTCTCAGCTGCACCAGCACATCTCTGTGCAGGTCTGTACTGCTGAGCACATCCAAAGCCTCTCTGTAGGAAATCCCCCTCAGTGCTCTCCTTTGCTTTGTTACTCTTCAGCCAGATCAGTTCTTTTATCTGATTCATAGCACAGTCTCACAAAGTTCTGCTGTCACATCCTAGATGTATACATAGGGACAAGATAAAGTGAAGGGAGAGACAGGCTGTGATTGGATTGAGAATGTGTTATATCAGAGACAACTTTATTTCCTGGTAATTTTTTTCATATCCCTTATTGTTTCCTTCATAGCTCCTGCTGTCCTTTGATATAATAGTGTCTTTAGTCCAAAAAGACTCAAGGTTTTAAAAACCAAAAATATATGTGGAATTCCTTTTATTTAGCATCTGGTTCTCCAACATCTTGGCGATTAGGAATTTATCTGAAAGGCTTTAAATTAATTCCTTGGTCACATGACCCAAAGAGCTAGCACTTTTAAGAAAACCCTGAAGCTGTGGTGAAATTAAATAAATCAGTTGAGCTGCCATTTGTTCAAGCAGCATCCTTCTATGGACATTGGGGAGTAAGGAAGAAGTCTTTGCCCAAACAGGAATACAAAAGAAATTGTCAAATCATTTATGGCAGCTTCCTTATCGTTATCATTAGAGTTAATGCCATCATCATTTTCCCCAGTGAAAGCAGGGCCTCTGGGGCCTCTCTGCTTCCTGACAGTGGAGACACCCATGTGCATATTAATATGCAGCTCTGCTTATGCTAATGGCTGCTATTTGTAACATTAATATTTTTTTCCACCATAAAAAAATAACAACAATAATAA
>VZUA01003750.1:0-14938 GCA_013401035.1 Horornis vulcanius | reverse complement strand
AAGCCTGGTTTCCAGACCCTACTGCTTAGCACTGCTTCTTGCCAAAGCCCATCCTCTCCCCACCTTTGCCACACAGAAAAACAGCGTCTCACCCAGCCCTGGCAGCAGGAACCAGGTGAGCAAACCCTCCCATTAAAGGAGTCCCAGCTGGTTTGGACTATTGTACCAGAGCAGGATGAGGAAAGGCTGCCCCAGGCAGTGTGGCTGTCAGACCTCAGGGGAGCAGAGGGAAAGCCTGCACAAACAGCCATGGTGGATTGAGCTGGTGACATGAGCCACCTCTGCTACTGTCACATGAGCAGGCTGGGCACTGCTCCTTTGTCACCTCTCCTGTGCCCATCACTCACCAGTACAGTTAACCCAGCCTGAGGAGGTTACAGCAGCACCTCCATATGCCCTTTGCATCAGATCAAACAGATCAGTCAGGCTCAAGACAACTTCCCAAAAGCCTTAAATTATGTAAGCGATACAGTAAAATAAAAAATAAAAAAATTAAATTTAAAAAAAAAAAAAAGGAAATACTGGTATTGAACTCACCAGAGGATTGATTTAGTCTATTCCTCAACTGGCTGAAATATTGCTACATAAAAGCTGGATCATTTTCAAGAACATATGCATTTCAGCCTCAGTGCATACAACCCTCAGGAAGACCATCAGGCAAATCCTGATCTCACCCAGTCCTCTTCTGGCCAGGAGTTCCCCTGCACTTGCCTGCCCCATTCCCTGCACAGCCCTCAGCTGCTGGTTTGGTGCCCTGTTGTGCATTTAGTTCTCACTACCTCCATTGCCATGGATGTCTAATCCTTCTGTAAATGCAGCTTTCACTGGTGGCAGATCCTCAGGCTGGGTCATTATGGGCACAGTGCAGAGCCTCAGCCTCCCAAAATCAGGTGGAAGGCAGCAGGGAGAGGAGCAGGTGTGTGACCATGCTGCTGCAGTCAACACCCAGGTATTTCACCAGGGTAGGTAGATGCTTTGCCTGTGGGTAAAAGCAGTAGGTTCACCAAGGAAGTGCTTCTCCATAGGTGGTGTGCTGATTTCACCCCTGGCAAACAGCATTAATATAATACATCAAAGCCAGCTGCATTAATAGCAAACCAAGGGAAAGGATTTGCTGTACATGCTAGCTACTTTTCAAATGCAAATGTCTGTTTTAAATCAGATTAAGACAGAAGGAGGCCTAGAGAATGCCAATAATTAATACATGATAAAGGAATAAACATCCAGGGAATCAAAAGGTAAAACACAATCACCAAGATGAAAGTAATCCATCTTCTCCACACAGCCTGCTCTGCTGCACAGAGTAAGTGGGTGTGAGTCTCCATCCCCATTGGTAGGTGGTGAGTGTAAACTCAAAGAAGCTGCTGAGGAAATAAGAAGGCTCCTCAAGCTCAGCCAGGGAAGTGGAGAATCCTTTGGCTGGGCTTGGCTTGGCTGTCCTGAGCCCAGCTCAGCTCAGTTCAGCTCTCCATACTCCCTGGGTTCAGTGAGCCATGCTGCTGCAGAAAGGGAACATTTAGCAGTCATTTCTATTAACTGGAATGACCTTGGTCCCTTCAGGGTGTGCATAGCTGGCTCCTGTGGCTTTAAACCAGTTAGAAAGGTGTTGTTTGGGATCCTCACTGAGCCTTGAGTAGACCTCAGAAGTACTTTGCCCTGGATTCTCTTCTGTTCCCCATATGAAAAGCACACCAACCTCTCCCTCTGTCCCCTCCCTCCCCCAAGCACATCGAGTTACAGTTGGGGCTACAGCAGGACCCTCAAAATTAATACATCTCCTAAACATTCAATTTTAAAATAAGAGAAATAGGATACTCAAGGGAAAGTGGTAACAAATTCTATCCCCCTTTCATATTTCTTAAAATTCACATGGTGCTGCATTGGACCCTGGCAGTGCCTTGTGCTTTTTCTTCCTCCTCCAGCTTCTGTTGGAATAGCAGCGCTTACTCTGGCTTTGCTAAGCTCACACAGGGCACCAGACTGTTTCAGGTTTTGTGGATCAATGGTAGCAGAGACCAGCAGGCCTGACCAGCCCACAGTCCGTGCATGTAGGGGGTGAGCTTTGCTGAAGGCAGACAGACAGACAGATATCCTGCTAATGTTTCAAAGCTGCTGTTCACCAGGAACCAAGAAGCCCTGTGGCTGCTGGTTTCACTGACTGGTCTGTGTACCAGTCCCTGGATTTGGAGGGTACTTGTCTCACCAAATAGTTACTTATTTTCAGGTCTAGATACCAGAAAAGAAACAGAAGTCTCTTCCCAGTCTTCTCAGGAGCTGTGTTGCTGACTTAAAGGTTTGTGAAGTGTCCCCAAAAACATGGTCAAATCATGGAACCACAGAATGGTTGGAAGGCACCATCAACAAATAACTAGTCCATTCCCCTGCCATGGGCAGGGTCATCTTGCAATACATCTGGTTGCTCAAAAGCTCAAAACCCCATCCAAACTGGCCTTAAATATTCCCAGGGATGGGGCACCCACAACGTCTCTGGGAAACCAGTTATACTGTGACCACCCTTACAGTAAATAATTTTTTCTAATATCTGTGTTGGGTTTGCATGGCAAGACTCTGGTAGCAGGTGGCTTGTGTGAGAAACTGCTGGAAGCTCTCCCATGTCCAGCAGAGCTAATCCAAGCCAGCTCCAAGATGATCTGCCACTGGCCAAGGCTGAGCCCATCAGCTGTGGTAGCAATGTCTCTGTGATAATATATTTTAGAAAAGAAACAGAAAAGTTATTGCACAGAAGTAATTGTAGCCAGAGAAGATTGGAATGAGAATGTGTGAGAGAAACAGCTCTGCAGACACCCAGGTCAGTGAGGAAGGAGGGGCAGGAGGTGCTCCAGGTGCTGGAGCAGAGATTGCCCTGCAGCCCATGGTGCAGCCCGTGGTGAGGCAGCTGTGCCCCTGCAGCCCATGGAGGATCACAGGGATGCAGAGATGCCCCTGCAGCCCATGGAGGATCACAGGGATGCAGAGATGCCCCTGCAGCCCACGGAGTATCCCATGCTGGAGTGGGTGGATGCCCAAGGAGGCTGTGATACCCTGGGAAGCCTGCATGGAGCAGGCTCCTAGCAGGACTGTGGGCCCATGGAGAGAGGAGCCCACACTGGAGAGGTTTGCTGGCAGGATGTGTGACCCTATGAGGGGTCCACATTGGAATAGTTTGGTCCTAAAACACTGCACCCCATGGAAGAGATCCATGCTGGAGCAGATTGTGGAGAGCTGCAGCCTATGGGAAAGAGTCATATTGAAGAAGTTCATGGACTTCTGTAGGGAGGACTCTCCCTGGGGAGGAAGAAGAGGCAGAAACAGATGAATTTGAGATGAGATGAGCTGACCCACATTCCCTGTTGCCCTGAACTGCTGTGGGGGAGGAGACTGAGAATAATGAATTAAGTTAAGCCTGGGAAAGAGGAAGGGGTGGCAAAAAATTTTAAGATTATGTTTGCTTCTCCTTATCCTGCTCTTATTTTGATTTGTAATAAAGTCAACAAATTCCCCCAAGTTAAGTCTGTTTTGACAGTGATGATAATTGCTGAGTGATCTCTCCCTGTTCTTATTCCAACCCACAAACCTTTCTTTATATTTTCTTTGCTCTGTCCAGCTGAGGAGGAGAGTGAAAGATTGGCTTTGGTTGGGACCTGGGATCTAGCCTAGGTCAAATCACCATATATCTAATCTAAATCTACCAAATATTTAGTATAAAACCATTACATCTTGTTCTGTCACTACAGGCCCTATTAAAGAGTCTCTTTCATTCTTGTGAATCCCCTTTAGGTACTGGAAGGCTGCTAAAAGCCTCCCTGGAGCCTTCTCCAGGCTGAACAGCACCAAGCTCTCAGCCTGCCTTCATAGGAGAGATACTCCATCCTTCTGTTCATCTATCTTAGTTTGGAAAGACAGGTGTCTGCCAGGGAAAAACCAGAGCTTCCCTTGGAATGGAGAATATAAACCCCCTCCCTTGAATTATTATAATTTTGAAATTAAGGGGCTTTCAGGCAAAGATATGGGAATAAGAATAACAGTTCTTTACTAGGAATATTAAAAATGTAGTAGTACAAACAAAAGCAAATGAACAAAAAAAGAAAAACACTGACAGAGTCAGAATACAACCTGACACCCTGTTGGTCAGGGTGTTGGTAGCAGTCCAATTAAGTCCTCCTGGAGTGACAGATGTGTCTCTGTTGGAGCAGAGAGGATCCTGTAGAAGGGTGCAGTGGTGGCGAGATGGGTTTGGTCTTCCTGTGGGAAATCCAGTGGAAAATAGGCTGTCCTACTTTTCTCAATCTTAGGTTTTATCCAAGTAGGAATGCTTGGCTCCTCCTGCTGGGTGAAGCATCTCACAATGGGATGATGTATCAGTCATGTGGTGAGCCTTAATGGCCCATTAACAGAGTATTTGACCTAGGCTGGATCCCAAAGGAGGATGGGCTGTGGAAGAGATAAGGAACACTGCCCCTCCTGGCATTAACAGCTGGCCCATTAACAGAAAGACACCCGGCCCCAGAGTTATGAGGTAAAAAAACCTACATCTTCAACCTGTTTCAACAGATGGGAATAGAATACATCTTGCATTGCAACCCAAGACATCATCTTTGTGGCCCTCCTCTGGACCTGCTCCAACAGGTCTATGCCTTTCCATTACTTGAGGTCTCAGAGCTGCATGCAGTACTCCAGGTGAGGTCTTGCAGGAGCAGAATAGAAGGGGGGCATCAACTCCTGCATCATCTGCTGGCCATGCTTCTAATGCAGCCCAGGATTTGATTTGCTTTAGCACAATATTCCAGGTTGAAATCACTGTAAATAATTACAAACTGAAGAGTAAGGATACTGATGGATTTTCTTTCACTTTGTGACCTACTTTGTAGGGACAAAACCTTCCTGCTGTCCCTTGAAAGCTCAGGAACACACTCTTTTAAAAATAAGCCAAAAAAAATCATAACGCTTCCCACATGCTTCTTTTACAGTTTTCTTTCTCTTTTTCATTCAAACCCCATGTTGGGCTGAAGGAAGCCCCAGGCTAGGCCACTGTGTGGACAGATGGACAGTGTGGGTAGTTGGCCCCTTGCACCTGACATGGCAGGGATGAAGGTTACTGCCTCAATCACCCACTGATAAATCTGTGCTTGTGGCCAGCAGAAGCCATGGCAGTTCCAGTCATTCTGGGAGAAAAACTGGCTGCAACCCAGAGTGGCCATACCATCACAGAATTGTGGAATCATTTAGGTTGGAAAAGACCTCTTAGATCAAGTCCAGCTGCTAACCCAGCACTGCCAAGTTCCCCACTAAACCATATCCCTAAGTTCCACACCTACACGTCTTTTAAATATCTCCAGGGATGGTGACTTCATCACTTCCCTGGGCAGCCTGTTCCAGTGCCTGGCCACCCTTTCTGTGAAGACATTTTTCTCAATATCCAATCTAAGCCTCCCTTAGTGAAACCTGAGTCCATTTCCTCTTCTCCTGTCATCTATTACCTAGAACAAGAGACTGACCCCCACCTGGCTACAGCTTCCTTTCAGGGGATTGCAGAGAGTGATAAGGTCTCTCCTGCGTTATCTTTTTCTCCAGGCTTAACACCCCCAGTTCTCTCAGGTGTTCCTCATTAGACCTGTGCTCCAGAGCCTTCACTGACTCCATTGCCCTTCTCTGGACACACTCCAGCCCCTCAATGTCCTTCTTGTAGTGTGGGGCACAGAACTGGGCACAGGATTTGAGGTGTAGCCTCACCAGTGCAAAGTAGAGGGTGACAATCACTGCCCTGGTCCTGCTGGCCACACTGTTTGTTATACAGGCCATTGTCCTTCTTGGCCATCTGGGCACATGGTGATTCATGTTCAGTTGCTGTTGGCCAGCACTTCCAGGTCCTTTTCCACTGTGCAGCTTTCCAGGTACTCTGCCCCAAGCCTGGAGTGTTGCATGGGGTTGTGGTGACCCAAGTGCATCCCTGTGCTTCTGCAAGGGCCCTTGTTTTCCTGCACTAGGTCTACATAACCATTATCATCCTTCCTTAAAGCATCCTCCAGGTACCTCCTAGAGGTCTTCCAGTGCAACTGGAAAGCCTTACAGGACAGACTGAGTGGAAGAGCAGGTTCGCAAAGGTGAGGTCTCATACTGAGCTTTACAATGAGCTCTGTAAGTTCAGCAATTATTGCTTGCATAAAAATCAGAGAATTACAGAATGATTTAGGTTGGAAAGGATGTCTGGAGGTCATCTGATCAAACCCTCCCACTTAAGCAGGGTCATCTAGAGATAAAAGTATGAGAGATGTAGTCAGTGACTGTGGTGGTTGGGCTCTTAACCACAAGTAATGACAAAAATCCAGCCAGCTCTCATTGGCTGATACTCTGCTACCCAGTAGAATCAATCAGAGGGATTGAACAACAACCAATCAGTCCTTGTCCAGCCCCTCCTCACTGCAGAGAACCCTGGCAAGGGTGCAGATCCAGATGGTACCAACTCTGCCTTCTGGGTTGCATGAAGAGGAGATGCCACTGCCACCATCAGCACTGATGTAACAGCACACACATTACTGCCTTCCTGCCAGAAACTTTGTTCTGCAGACGCCAGTGAAGCAGCCAGCAACATCTGCAATCAGTGGTTATTCTTTGGAAGACAAGCTGGGTCAGCAGAGAGGACAGTCCCTTGGATTTCTGAGCAAGGGGAACAAATCCCCTTGACCAGTGGTTATTTAGGTTTCACCATAGTCCTGTTGATAAAATTAAAGCCTTCTGGCAGATTGCAAATGTCAGCATGGACTCTGATCTTTGGCTGCTGCCCAGAAAAAATTATTAATCACTTTGAGAAGCACTATCCAAAGGAGGTCTAAACAAGTAGTACTTCAGCATCAGGATTACAGGAAATATCAAAGCTGTAAAAGGCCAGAATTTCTGTCTTGGCCTTGGGACCCCAATAGTTTGATCCAACTAATGAATATAATCACTGTGACCAAATATTGTAGAAATGCTTACCAGCCTTCAAAGGGATGTCTGAGGTGGAAATTACCCAGGGGTGGTGCTGAAGGCAAACACTGCTTCGAGTTACCTGCATGTGCCTATAGGAACCAGAAGTGGAGCTTGTCCTCTATATGTGTAGGTGATTACCATGTGCTGGACTAGATTACACACAAACCTTTACCTGTGTGAGGGGGGGAGAAAATGACCTCTTGAGATCTATTTCAATTTTGCCCTATATTTCAATAGGACAAAAATCCCACTTGAACAATTCCCACCAAGGACTGGGCTGCTCTAAGGAGCAGCTAGCCTCAGTCATTCCCTGCTGGCCTTGCTGTTGAACCCATATGGTTTCACAAGATAGTCTAATCTTAAACCCCAGCATTTATCAATTCTAATACTATAAAGAAAGTCAGGTTTTCAGTGGTGAAAGAAACCAGCAGAATGTGGTTTGGGGACCCAACTTCACAAGCAATGAACTTTGCTGTGTTTTTTCTGTAATTTTCACAACAGGTGGGAACAAGCTGATTTTCACAACATTTTAGATTCTGGTTGGACTTCCATCACAAGCAAAGGTGATATTTGCAGGTTGAAGTACAGCCCTTATTTACTTTAGTAGCACATCTCCCAGCAACTTCAACCAGGAAAGAGTGTTGTCCTCACTGTCTTTCACTGGCAGGGTTTTTGTTCCCATGGTCAAGTCAATAACCTTCCTGTTCACCTCCAGCCCCACGGCAAGTGGCCAGGCAGCATCCTTGCTGTTCTCTCTCATAAACAGCCTCTTGTTTCGGCCTGATTTCTGCCCTAAACAATATTTTTTCTTATAACTTAATTTTTACTTGCTGCCTAAAATTCCACATTAAATACCATCTCCTAGCAACTGATATATTTTTATACCTAGTCTGCTAACTTCCAGTGTTTGAATATTGCTCTCCATTCATTTTGTTATCTCAGACAGAAAACACAGATTTCCAGATACCTACTGGTATGTACATTTGTTTGTTAAATTTCTAAACAATTGATTCAGTTGAACAGATTAATTTATATCCACCTGTTCGTTGACTCCATAGATGTACTCCAGAAGAAAAAAAATACACAGTGTAGTCCTCCTGCTTGGTGCATCTTTAGAAGAGACATGGGGCAGGAGCTGCCTTGAAAGGGGTGTCTCACCTGAGATGTTTTAGTATGGGGCTCTTTCTCCCACTGTGCAAACCCTTGTCATTTCTTGACATGTTAAAGAAATATTGAGAATTAAGCTTACCACCCTCTGCAGACAAACCACGTGTGTCCTCCCAACAAGCCATGGCAAAAGCCCATATTGGCTCTCAAGAGCAGGGCTGAGTTATGCCCACAGTGAACCTTTCATGGACCTCGCATTAAAAATGAGCCATTTCTTTTTTGGATGTTTAGCTCAGATTCTGTGACATGACTTTTAAATGTGCGTGAAGAGGCATTTGCTGTTTTTATCTTTGTAGATGGCATGGCAAGGTCTCAGCATACTGCAGAAAAGGGCTCATGCAGCAAACCAAGTGTCTCATTGGAAATTCTTAAAATTTTTTGAGACTTGTCTATGACTTTGCCTTCAAGAAGCATTAGCAAGTAGGGCTCATCTGTGGTTTATTAACTTTTGTAAGCCATAGTCTCTATCTGAGCTTCCCCAGGTGTTCTACAGAGGGGAACAGCAGCTTTTAGGATGTGCGTCAGTGCTGCAGCTGTCTGCCGCAGACTGGGATGGGGAATCCCCAAGCAGAGCCTGGAAACAGATTTTGCAGATGTTTTGTGGTGGTCAGGTGGATCCTCTAACAAAACAGGATGAAATCCATCCTTAGATTCAGTTTCTTGTCTTGTCACTTTCCTATCCATGGAAACTTGACTTGAGCTATTTTTCCCGTTTGCAATGGCTATAAATGGAATTTATGTGTAATAAAAGATGCTGTCCACGAGAATAGAAAAACAACAGATATAATTCATGACTTTTATTTCTGTAACTTCTCACTTCCAGAATATCTATTTGACGAACTGTGAGTCATATACATTGGTTGGGACAGATATGCTTAGCTCTGATTTGTACAGTGAGATGTAAATTATCTATTAATTAAATGAAAATTTTCTCTGTGAACTACTGCTTCCCCTCTCTCCCTTTCCCCCCACCCTCCTCACTTCTGCTTTAACTCACCAGTGTTTAAAGCCATGATGCCATTGCCTGACAACCTGAAAACAGCAACAGCAGTGTTTACTTCAGGACTGCTGGCAGGTATAAAGATTGAAACTGCCCATGACTTCCTGCAAATATAACGTGGCATCAGGACTAGTTAAAACAATGGGGCATTTAACTTCACATCTCTGCTAAAAAACGTACTTCCTGCCCCCAGGCTTCAACTGTGCTGGCTCAGAGAGATGGACATTACGGACATTCTTTAATACCCCTTTGTTTTCCTGCAGAAGCCCCTGCAAGGTTCTGGCCAAAGTGTTAGCCAGACGATCCTCAAATGGCAGATTTGCATCCTGCTAAAGTATAAAATTCATAAAATATCTGTGTGAGGAAGAATATGTGCGAGTGATTCCCTGACAGCTGAGTGGAACCATAGAGAGCTGTGATCACCCGATGAGAACATGAATTTTAGAGATACTTAGTCAGATATTGCTGAGCTGGTTGGGTCTTGCCTGCTACATGGGATGGCATCATTAGCACCTACTGACAGATGTTTTCCTCTCAGCTTGGCCAGAGGTGCTGTGTGTCAGTAGGAAGTGCTGAGCGGAGACAGTCAACTTTTGGCAATTTTATGCAGTTTGGCTCCAGAAGGATTAAACTCTGCTGTAACATAAAGTAAGGTAACCTTGTGCAGTTGTTTAGAGCAGTATTAAGTTAAAAAAAACCTCATTTTTTTAACTGAGGCTTTGTAAAAGAGGATGTTTGGCAGTTTTCATGGAGCAGAAGCAGTGAAGCCAGTAGGTTCTCCTGTGCATTCTTTCTCCTCACTTACCTGTTACCCCAGGCAGAGTACCACTCACACACAGAGGGAAAGGAGCTCTTCTCTCCAAAGCAAAGTCTGGGATGAGCTCCTCCATGATCTGACTTTTCCAGCCTGCTCCCCTGCTGTGGCACCTGCTATTCCTCACCCCAGCTCTCCCCTGACCACAGTCCCATGATGCTAGTCTCCTGCACTGAAGTTTAGCAAGCTGGGTTCTTTCAGAAGGACAAACAACATTAAAATACAGGATTTTTCTAGATGCAAACTGTACTGCACTGTTGTATGCCTTGGAATGATATACAGACATTTAATAATTCACATGAATGATTTCTCCCTGCACAAGAATCCAGTGATAAGAATCTGTCACTGATACACTGTGTTGGGTTTGAGTGGCAGGTTTTTAATAGCAGGGGCACTACAGGAGTGGCTTCTGTGAGAAGCTGCCAGAAGCTTCCCCCATGTCTGACAGAGTCAATGCCAGCCACCTCCAGGATGGTCAAGGCCAAACCCATCAGCAGGGTCAGTAATACCTCTGTGATAATTAAGAAGGAGGGAAAAAACTCTTCTGAATAACAGCAGTGGGGAGAGTGAGAATATGTGAGCAAAACTGCCCTGCAGACTACAGGGCCAGTGAGGAAGGAGGGGGAGGAGGCCTTCAGGCACCAGAGCAGAGATTCACCTGAACCCCATGGAGGGCCCCACACTGGGCCAGGTGGGTGCCCAAAGGAGGCTGTGACCCCATGGGAAGCTCATGCTGGAGCAGGCTCCTGGCAGGACTTGTGACCCTGTGAGGGACCCACACTGGAGCAGATTGGTCCCAAAGTACTGCACCCCATGGAAGGGACCTACGCTGGACCACTTTATGGAAAACTGAAGTCCATGGGAAGGACTCATGTTGGAGAAGTTTGTGGAGAACTGTTTCCCATGGGAACTATCCTACATGGGAGAAGGGGAGGAGTGTGATCAGTCCTCCTGACGCAGAAGGAGTGGCAGAGACAATGAGTGATGAACTGACCCCAAACGCATTCCTTGTCCCTCTGAGGGGTGCAAATGCTCTGAGAATCTTTTCAATCTTTTCATTTAGCAGCACTGATGTGACTTAGGGTCCTTCCACGTGAATTGGTGCTACACCACATGAGGCTTGTTCAGGAAAAAAGAAAGGGATATGAAAACAAAGGTAGCAAAGGGGGCCATGAGAGGCTGGAGTGAGCTGATACCAAATGGGATATGGGTATGAAGAGGCAGAGGTAGGGACTAGAAGGAACAGGAGGTGTGTTGGTGAAAAGGCACAAGGGAGAGCCAGCAAGAAGACACAGGAATGGCAAATGATCTTTGCAGCAGCAATTTGAATGGACATGTGCCAGGAAAGATTTCATTTGTCAGGGGCAGAAGGAAGGATGCTGCGGTGAGATGTGAGACGATCTGAAGTTTATCCGTGAGGATGGAGGGGAAGGCTGTGTCTTGGCTATGGTCTGAAGGAAGAATCTGGAAGGCTTCAGTGTGGCCTGGAAGCAATGGAGGGATGCCCTGTGTTATGTACAAGGTCAGATTGGATATTCACAGTAGTCCCTCCTGAGTTTAGCATCTATAAATCTGTGAAATGGAAGCTTTAACCCACAATAAAGGCCCAAATCCTTGGAGCATCATATTGAAAGCCCAGAGTATCCTGAGACATTGGGTTTAAGACTGGGATTTAGGGGTATAGAAAATCTATTTCAGGATTTTTTAAATTATTTTTAAGGTTTATTTCATCTACCTGGTTTTACAGGCAGAGTATATTAAAAAAACCTCTAATAAAATATTTAAAGCCCTCTAAATATCCTTAAAAGAGTATTTTCATAACATGTGTTGCATAAACAGACAGGATGCTGCTGGGATGTGATATACAGATGTCATCACTTTGATAGTTTCATAGATTTCACAGCCAGAAGGCACCACCACGGTGGTTTCCTCTGCCCTCCTGCATAATGCAGACCATGGAGCTTTGCCCAGCAATTCCCACACCGATACATGAGCTACATCATGTACAAAGACATCCACACTTAATTTAAGTATCTTTTGGGGTGATGGAGAATCTACCATATCCCATGCCAGCTCTTCCAGTGGTTAATTACAAGACTATTAAGGAGAAAAATGTGCCTCACTTTCAACTGGATTTTTTTTTTAGCTTCACTCTTCCTAGTTTATATGCCTTTGTCTGCTAGGTTAAATAGTCTCTGGTACCATATTCCTCCTCCATGTATAGATACTTATGGATCAATTCATCTCTTATATTCCTCTTGGATAATATAAATGGATTATGCTCCTTTAGGTCATTGTAAGATATGCTTTCAATCAGCCTTACAGGTTGTCACCCAATCTTCCTCAGTGTTACAACATGATTTTCAAGTGTTGACAGCTGAACTGGACTTGTTTTGTCTCATTAATGTCATGTATAGGGCTAATATGTTTCCCCTACCACTCAATATTCTCATCTATACATCCTAGGGTCACATTAGCCCCTTTAACAAGAGCATGACACATGGAACTCATTCAATTGCTTATCTGTTGCGACCTCTTAGGTAAACAGCCAAGAACGGCTTCCTGAATATTCCCTCTCTAAAAACTCCCATGGGATCACTCTTCATTTGCAACTCCTCTTTGGAGACTTGTCATTTAACTGCCTCATAATCCATTTTAAAAGTGCCATATTGATTTTTACAGTGCTACCATTCTGAACAAACTGAATAGCAAAATGCAACCCCCAGCATTGCTCTGATCTTTCCAAGGACCTATTTCCATGGAGATCCATGCCCACAGCTTCTCGTTCCCTACAGCAGCTCTGTGCTTTGGCTGGCAGTGAGGGAGCATGCGGCCACCCCAGCTCCTGTTTCTGGTGGAGGTCTGCTGCTGCTTCAAATCTATAATTGGAAGCATAGGAAATTGGAGCAAAAGCACCAGCCATGAGCTCTGAAACATCTAGAGAGGGTAAAATGGATTTGCAGCTAATGCTTGCAGAGATGGCAAAACTGTTACTGATGTGTTTAGATACCAATGCTTCTTGATGGTTTTCAGGGAATATTTTGAGACAATATCCCACTCTCAGGAGGTCCCAAACTGGCCCATGGAGAAGTATCAGTCTGAAAATCTCATATAAATGCCCTGCTGCTAGTGCTTAAAACCACACTGGTTTTAGAGTGGTTTTAATTTAACAGGGAGGGGTGTGTGTCTGGTGACCCAAGAGAAATGCCGAAGGCTGAGGGTGGTCCTTGGTCCAACGTGTTTGGATAATATTCCAGACAATCTTGGTTTTTCTGTTGGTTGCCAAGTCCCTCATGGGATTAGCAAAACACTGTCCAAAAGGTTCATATTTTGATATTAAGAGGCAGCTTGTTATGGGACTAATAACATGGAAAAAGAGGGGAAGCATGAAGAAAGACTGATTTCCCCTGCATAATACAGTACGACTCATGGAAGTGGAGGAGGGCAGAAGAGATACTGCCTCAGGGTAAAACAAGCAGCTGTTGTCCCCAGGTGGAATTAGACAGTGGGAGCCCTGAATCCTGCAATTTCTCATGTTCCTGACAAAAGTTTTACTTGCCAAGAATTGCCAAAACCAGGCTGAGTCTGGGACCTAAGGGATGTGGACAAAACCAGTCAGTGTAACAGTGCCCTCCATGCTCTGGATTAAAACTTAAACAGAGGCAGAAATAACCCTGCAATGTCCCCAAAGTACTAACATTTCTTGCTGTAATGACAACAGGCAGGGGCTTATCTGGCTTTCCTGCATGTGGGAGCATTTCTGTTGTGCAAATCCTTGCAGCTGCACTTTTCAAGTGGGGCAACTGTTGCAGCTAAGTAAAATTGTTAAAATTAGTTAATCGGCTTAGTACAATGGTTTCCACTATTTTCCATAAAACAATTTGCCTCCCACGTAGTCTGCTCTGTCCCATTTCACAGCACGGAGGAGAGCCAAAGTACCCCTCAGGCTGAGCATCCAGCGCTCAGCACCAACCAGGCTCTTCCATCTCGCCTGGGAAGTGCCAGAGAAGAGTGTTCAAGCTGAGACTTATGATGTGCCCTGAAGTGCTTCATTTTCTGCAGTAAAAGTCCCCAGTGAAGGAAAAGCAGTTTTCCTAATCCGCCTAGAGCTGCTGGTGGAGGCAGGAGGTGGCCACGCACACTCCCTCAGCCTACCCTCTATAAAGGATGGCTGCAGTTCTCAAGGCTTCAGCCAGCCAGCTATAAAATACTGCCTCTCTTCAGCTCATAATTGGGCTCAATATAACTTTTTTGTTCGTTTTAATCCCTAATTCCAAGGCTTTTCTCTACCTATCCCTAATTTTCTGATGGTGCCTAGTAAAGACCAGGTGAAATCCTGGATGTAAGGAGCTGGGCTGACCCTGGTCCTGCAGGGTGCCACCCATTTTGTGTTTGCAGGTCTCACTGAGTGCTGTGCTTGTCCTGTACAGCACAGGAACTGGGCTCTCACTCACCCAGTGACTTTGGATGGGAAGGTGGGGCCAGTCCCTGCTGTCACCCCAGGCTCTGGCTCTGCATCTGAACTGGCCACAGCAGGGGACATGTCCCAGTTTCTCAACTAACACCCGGAGGTATTGACTTAAATTAGTCTGAAATTAGTCATAGCTACATAGTAGCAGGTTTTTACCTGGAAGAGGTAGAAAATGAAGATGCAGTTCCTTTTGAAATGTAAAGTAATGATAATTAAAAGAGGTAACTCTTTGCTTCCCATTCAAGTCTTACCTGCAGGAAAATTGAACTGAGAAAGAGATCTTGGCAACTTGGCACACAACTTGTCGTACCACAGGGTCAGGATTGCTGAGGGATGCTCTTCAAAGCTATTCTCCATCTTTTTTTAAGCAGCTGATTCAGCATCCCTATTCCTAAAAAGGATATACATATATATATATTTGTTCCTAAAAAGTGTCCAGTGTGCATCCTTGCTGCTATTTTAGCCTGTTGTTCCATCATTGACATGGAGATGAGGTTAATCCCTGTTTCCCAAAAAAAAA
>VZUA01003748.1:30292-45722 GCA_013401035.1 Horornis vulcanius | reverse complement strand
CTATTAATAGATCCTCATGTACTCAGGAACTTTTATGAAAGCTACACTAATTATTAAGTCAAATAGCACCAGTTGTGAACAGAAGCCTGAAGAATGTGAAAGATTGAAAGATATGACATAACCAAACCTGAACACAAGTCACACATTTCTTAGCTCATTCATCCTACAACCCCCCTGAGTTTAAAATCAGAAATATGGATGATGCAAACCATCAGTGGGGTCTGTTTTGTGGAAGCCTTACAATCCCTCCTGCTCCATTTCCAATGAGGGAAATGCTTTACTCTTACTGAAATTGTGGCAGGGATGAGTTTCCATCCATAATCCCTCAATACAAATACACATCCACACGTTTCTATCTGTGTGTGCAAATACATGCATCTATCTATGCATCTACAGGTACATAAATATTTTTATTTTAATCACTCAAGCATGCAGTTCAATCAGGCTGCCCATGCACTGAAATGCTGTATTGGCAAGACAGGGAACTAAATATTGAATGGATATGTTCAAAATTGAATGGCCTATCTAAGCTTTGTTTTATGCTAGAGTGGATGTGAAAAAATATCTGTTTCATATAAAATATTACGAGGCAAAAGGGCAACAGTGGCCATGTAACTGAACAGCTCGTTTCATTTCAAATACCCTGGAGCAATATCTTTTTCTCCCACTTTTGCCCATCCTTTTGTTCTCAAAACTGATCCTAAAAATAGGTAGTGTCAAAGTGTCATGCAGTTATTTTTATGTAACTGTTGTGTGCAAGATCATTTTTATTATTACATTAACATGAATTTGTGTGTGTATATTTTTTGTCAGTTACCAAATGTGGAAAAAACTTAATGTTATGATATTCTACTTAAGTGGGAATATATTTCAATTGTTCATGATCAGTGAATGATAACAGCTCATACTATAAGTAAATGGATCATATATGATTTGCTGCTGTGTCAAACACTATCAGAATCACAACTCTTGCCTTAATTTGAGGGGAAAAATTGGACGCTGGATGAAAATTTCTTCCTTCACTTTTATTAATAAGATAAGATTTTTAAGTAGTCTGATTAAAAAGTCTGCTGGGCATGTATGCTCCATATATTGTGCTTCGAAATCTTTTTTTCATGAAAAGTGCAGGACAAACAAGTGCATTTGATCATCTACAATTATCTAAAGGTGTGTCTGAAAGAGAGTATTTGACTTTATATCTTCAGATGATTTATCTTAACTGAGAATATTCCTTTGCAGTCCAAGAGCAGAAATGTGTATGCAAGTCATAACTGTACCTGCGACCACAAATGTAGGATGCAGCAAAATCTGGTTTTCCCTTTGTGCCACTGCAGTCTGGCATAATAAGGAAACTCAGAAATATTTCATGATATGTGCTGATGTAAGAACTATTTTTATATCCTGAATGGATTTTAATGGCTTTGGAAGAAAAGTGCTCCTTCTCTATCTCCTGTGTACACAAAAATTCTGAATGTTACCAGCCTGAGACAGGAATCCTTCTGAATATTTAATGAGGATGTGCTACTGACAATTCCAAAAAAAAAAAAGCAAAACAGGCTACAAAGGATTATTTTACCATCTTTCTCCATCCTGTTCAATATTTCAACTTACAAGAGAATCTGCTCTCTAAACTTTTGTAGATAGCCTTTCTTGTTTTAAAGTGGGCTGAACATGACTCTGGTGATGTTGGTGTTGAACTGAGTTGGGTCTTTCATGGGATTTTGTATTATTTTGGGGTTTTTTTGTTGTTGTTTGTTTGATTGTTTGTTTGTTTGTTTGTTTTAATCTTGAAAGACAAGTTTCACTTTGACAACAAATTCCATTCTGGTGGTTAAATGGGGGTGAGTTCTTCCAACATTTAAGACAGAGTTTGTTGGGGTTTTTCAGTTTGGTTGGTGGTTGTCATTGTTTTGGTTGGTCAGGTTTCTGTTTATTGGGATTTTTTGAAAGGGAAGGGGGTTTGGTTGTTTGGGCTTTGTTGGTTTTTTTTTTCCTTTGGTAATGATACTTCCATATTTTCTGAAATAGTCTGATGATATCTAAGCACTGGCCAGGAACCTCTGTTCTCATCAGTAAATACCATCAGGTGAATATTATTTTTTTTTCTTTTGGGGGAAATTTGTTTGTTTCCCCCCCTTTTTTCACTTCCTGGGTCTTCAACTAGAGTTGATGAAGCACTGTAAATACCTTTTTATCTTTTAAAGCACTAAGCCAGACATATAATTTTAACAAGATGAACCAAGCCTGTCACAAAGAAATGAAGGAAAAAAAAAAAAAAGGACACTTGAGAAGTTTTACACTCTCTCTCCTGATCCTGACATCAGCAACAGAGGTCTTGTTAGATGCACCATAAAGCATTCTCTAGGCTAGAAATCATTCTCTCTTTTAATTAAAAATCTTTGACCCCATATTGTTCCTACAACAATAATCTTCTATTCTATTACCTTTATATCTCCAAAGTTTTAGTTTTGAAAAACTGAGTGAAGCATAAACTGTATGCAAACAAAGAAAACCTGACCAAAGAGCCATCTTTGAAAGAAGTTAATGTTTTTTGATGTTTAAGATGACAAACAAGGAAGGCATAAAGGAAGGCAGCAGTCTCTGTAGGGTAATGAGATTTAGATGGCATCCTAGACATTTTCACATCTTCTGGGCTGAATCTCCTTCTCAAAATTGAGTAGTGAGGGGATTGTTCCTGCTCTTAGAGCCCCTCTTGAGACAAACACAACCTTTAGCCTCAATTTCAGAAACTGCACTGCAAGAGCATCCTGCCACAACACTCCTGTGTGCTCTGCTCCACTACTGTTGTACCTGACACCATCTCCCAGCTAAAATATCAGGGGCCACATCAGCTTCAGGTGGGGAGGGAGAGGGGAACAGCGATTTGCCATGCAAACTGTAGCTTAGCTTTTATCAGCCCCAGCACTGCAGGCCTTTACAGTGCCATTCAGAGCAGGGCTGAGCCAGTCACTGAGCTGCTGCCTAAGAAACATTGTCTCCTCTTCCCCCAGCTGCCTGGAGGGTTGACTGGAGATCCATCCCCCAGGATAAAGGTACCCCTGGAGATTATCTCTCGTCTCCAAGTCAGTGAGATGCCCCCTGTCCTTCCAGGCCACAGGATGCTTCCAAGCTGCCCCTTGGTCCCCAACCCACTGTGGGCCCGTTTGGTGTGGCAGCAGCCCTGCACAGTAACGTGCTGTGTCTGTGTTTGATGAATGTTCCAAATCTGGGTCCAACAATATTTGCTCGGGCACGGAGAAAGTCTGGGAATTTGATCTTGGCACGCGCCCGGAGCCAAAAATACAGCGCAGCAAATGGGCATTTGAAAGACCTGGCTGAAATTCACCCCTGTTATCCCAAATGTCACTCTGAACGTTCTCAGAGACTTTTAGGCTCCCAGTAGACTCAGTTGTGCCAGTGGTATCTGAATGCAATGAGCTGGACCCGTCAGAGGCAAGTCCCAGTCAGCACATTAATTCACTAGCTTTACAGATGTGATTCTTTCAAAGACCTTTGTAGCATAGATTTTTGTGATTTAAACTTTGAATTACCACCCTCTGCAGTATCTGTCTCGCAGTTTGTGTCCCATACCTGCAAGCATGCTTAGGAATGTAATTAAATTGCTGTTACTGGAGGTATACTTTATTGTCACTCAGGAAAACGTATTCACAAGCGGGAAACAGTGTCTGATTTCCCAGTGCTTTAGTAAAGTCCCCTCAGTTTTTCTGTAAGATAATGTAACAAAGGTACCCAGAGTAAGGGTGTAAACTTACATTTTATTTCTTCAAGGAATAACTGCACTTAGGCTGGACCTCAAGCCACAGTTATCTCTTAAAAGTTTTCCTTTGTACATTGAAATTACATATGACACCAGATGCCAAATTCAGCTTTTTAAACCATACCTAGAGTGAATAGATAATAACTTCCTGATTCATCACTGCTGCATGTTTCAAGCTTTGCAGGTAACTTCATTTTTGAGACTGAAATGCCCAATTTTTATTTTTAATCAACTGTGTTTAGATCAGTATCTGCTGCCTATGAGACTTGTTTGGATTAAGACTTCATTACAAATTTGAAATGGCCCAGATTCATTTCAGAGGTTGTCTTAAAATATCTCTGATAGACTTGGGCAATTTATGATTATATTTCAGAGCCAGCTGCTGACTACAGAGTACAATCAAAACCACCTCACAATTCACAGTTTTGTTTGGCTTAAGGTTTAAATCCAGTTCACAGAAAGGAAGGGCTGAACTCTCCACCCCAAGATTTGCTCATCTCTTTTGCAGCTGTAGAATACTGGAGTGCAATTATTATTAGCAATCTAACTGAAAATGTTGCTTTTCTCCTATACAGGGCCCTGCTTGAACGAATAAGTTCTTCTGTAATTATTGTGGTGGTGCTGTATTGCTAAAATATTCAAATATGAATGACATTAAAAGGAGTTCTCTGGGAGGAATAAGGGATCATGCTGCAATCATAAAGAGATTGCAGTTTAAAGCAACTAAATGCAGATACATGGAAAAAGGGGAACTAAAATGTCAGGGATTTGTTCTAGTGTCTGCCCAGATAGTCTTTATGCCATCAATCTTTGTGGAGCTACTTCACAGTTGTTTCACATTCCCAAAGAGCAACCTAAATTTGATTCAATGCACACCTGTGTAAAGCAGATTTAATTTTAAAAAATGTGTCAAATTTATTCTTTTACTCAAGCAAAATGCAGCCTCGTTTCTTTTTTCCCCCCTTCTTATTAATTAAGAGATTAACCATTATTTTTCCATGATGTATATAATTTTCAGTTTCTAAAAAGATACACTGCACAAGAAATTTCACAAGCTCTAGTGGCATTGATGTTCTTGTGTCTTGCATCAGCAAGTCATGGGCAAAAAGTATGAAAGTTTAAGATTTTAAGGCTTTGTTTTCCTTTTATAATCTTAGAAGAATTTTTGTTTGTTAAATGTGAGAGGCAAAAGGTGTCTCTTTTAGATTTTTGACATATAGGTTCCTGGCAGATGTCACTGCTTTATTTTAGTTAATACAAATAATCATGATTAGCTAGAGGAAATAAGCAAAAAGGAATGCTTATGCTCTAATTATATTAACAAGCACATTATGAGTGAATCCTTGACAATTAAAAAAAATATTTTTGGTCTTATTTGTATTTCAGACCACTGGAATAAATCCATGGGCAGAGCTCTGCTTGGGTACTTGCTCTGGTACTTGCTGAAGTTCCAGAGATAAGAAACTGCCTGGAATGTCTCCATGTACCTGCATTATGGTTGTGGAAAGGCATGGAAATTACTGAAGTAGTGGATTCTCAGCCTTCTGACATTTTCTGCATCCCCCCGTGCAGATCTTATGCACCTTAGCCCATTATTGTGTTACATCTGCAAAATTAACCTCTAGATTAATTTTCTGTTGTACATGGGTTTGAAAATGCTCAGCTCAACTCAAGTTGTTGAGTAGACTACATTTCATCCAGAATTAATGTAATGTGGCAATCATTAAATGCTGCTGTGAATGAGATTTATACAGCAGTGACAAACTTACAGTCCCTATCAGACTGGAGCTTCTCTGCACACTTTACAGACTCAAACTCTAAAGGCAGAAGATAGAAATGAAAACATAAGCTACAAAAAATATTGTACCGTGCAATTATTAGTTATTCTGAATTTAACTGCCTCGCAAGAGTTTTGAAAAACAGCAAATTGTCAGACATTGTTTTATCTGAAAATTAGTTTTCTATCAAAAGAATATCTTACATGACAAAGGAAAACCCACCTGTTCTCCACTGGTAATATGAAAATATTAATATCATTTAATAAAACCAAAAATTACGGAGATCACTGGAATACTTCAGAAGAAATAAACCATGCTTCACCCATGTGAAGGCCATCAAACACTGGTGGATATAAAAATGTCTTATTTATGGATTCTATTTGGCAGTCTAGTTAGGAATAAGGAATCTTTCTTCTTTTAAGCTCCAGCTCTCCTGTCCTAGTCCCCTGTGAGTTTACCTTCCCTCTGAGGAAACCACTCTCTCTTCACTGATCCCTTTTTTTGTCTCTGCAACTGGAGCTGCCCAATGTGATGATGGATTTCTTCCTTCTCTGCTTCACCTCTGCACATTCAGTACTCCAAAAACCATTCAAGTTCCTCCCTTCTACATGAGCAAGATGAGCAGGGTTTTCCTGAAGTTCTGAGGTAAGTGGGGATGGTTTGACTCAAAAACTCATTTGGGCATGAAGGTTCACTTAGCCAGCAATGAACACATTTTAATGTGGCTGGAGGCCCTGCTCGTGTCCTAAAACCTGGAAAAAATGATACAGAATTTGAAAAGAATTATTAAGAGGAAAAAAACCACAAACATTAGTCTCTTAGAATGAGATATTGCTAATTAGAAGAAGTGCAAGTAAATTTTTAAAAATATGGTGAAAGAGTCGAAGTCAAACATTTTTTGAAGCTTGGCAAGTCTAGCTCAGGTTCTCTTGATTCTGGGTTCTTTTCACACAACACTGAGTACATTTAGAAGCTTCCAAAATTAATGGGGATTTTTAAATAATGCAACAGACTAAATCCTAAATTGGGGCTGTCATTTCACATTTCTTTCAGTTACACAACGAAATCTGTAGGCTGCAAAGGAAGACCATGCAGTGCCCAGGATGTAGAATCTCTCCTGCTGGCTGGGTAAGCATGGGATAAACATGGGATGGCTGCTGCCTTCCTGCCTCCTGTGGCTGTCACTTCTGCCCCTCCAGAAAGATTGGCTGTCACTTCTGCCCCTCTGGGATGCTACAGAGCCACAGGAGTCACAGGGACATCCCAGCTCCCACATTTGGTCACCACAAGATCAATTAATCTGCTGCACAGAGGCACCAGGGAGGAGATAAAACACCTCTTCTAATTAATTGATCAGATGCTTGTTCAGAAATGGAGAATCACCCAAATCCTGAGCTTTTAAGAGCCAGTGAGGTAAAACTTGCTTGCCTGCCTGTGTCTGTGCAACAGAAACAAAGGGCAAACTAAGCAGTGTCACTTATCTATGTCTTATCAAAAGCTTCCATAGAGGTGATGAACTTAAAATAAGGAAAGATAACCTAAGTAATATTCAGATTTTTAAATAAGGCTAGACTGCCCCCTAAATTTATTTCAAAAATGATTGTTCAAGCCAAGCTCCAGTTAACAAAGCCTGATCCTGAGGGAAAGACTTCAATCCATGGTGGTTATTTGTTGTTCACTTACTTCACACAAGCTTTCTCTTAATCAATCATTCAGGTTTTTCTGGTCCTTAATCCTTAATGGTCCTTAGTGAAAAGGTCTTCACTGGTTTTTGCCAACTTCCTGAAATTGAAGAAAACAACAACAAAGATCTCTCAAAAAAACCTCAGTCCACGTAGTTACTAACAATGGTAGATACCCCTTTATTAATGTGGCTGAAATAAACCTATAAACAATGCAAATGAGGTATTTAGGGGATTGTCTCTCTTTCTGAGCTTTCATCTGCCCTTCTGTGCATTGCAACCTTGCTGAAGGAGCTGCAATTCAGCTGCTGATGAGAGCAGCTGCCCTCAGTCAATGGTTCAAATCCTCCAAAGAGGCTCATCATCTTCCTCCTGGAGGAGTGAAAGGATCTGGGTAAAGGCACAAGAGACTTCAGCTTGTAAGGCCATCCACAAAACCTTCCTTCAAATGTCTGAGTGGGGCAAATGTCTGAGAAGTGAGGGGATACATGGACAGGGATGTGGTGCTGTCGAGAGCCCTGATGCAGCTTCAGCATCCAAACTCAAGAAGTTGCCCCAAAGGGATGGAAGGGGCTCTCTCCACCCAGAGGATGGATGGTTCCATGTCACAGGACTTCCTTCCACTGGGATTACTTGGTGATCAGTAGAGAACAGAAAACAAGCCCTCATTTTCCACATTAGAGTGAAAAGGAGAGAGCTCTGACAGAACACGAACCAACCAGACAGGAACAGTGCCTGTGCCTGTCACTGCTGCATCACCTAGGCACTTTCACTCTGAGGATTCATTATTTAAATCTTAAAATGCTTCTCTGAAATTCAGCAGAGATATTCCTGCTTTCAATAATAAATTTGCAATAATTCTTTCCCTCCCCTCCTTCAGACCTCTTTGAAATCAAGCACTGCAGTCAGTGACATGTTGACAGTTTTGCATAAATTAATGAAAAAGAAGTTGGAAGTGGTTGACCAAGATTTATTTATTATTATTAAACTGGCCGTGTAAGCATGCTGCTCTACTGAAAAGAAAATTAAAAGAAGAAGGAACTGAAAAAAAAACCCTCTCGAAATGTAGGATTTAGAATTTATTCCGTATCTCACTCTACAGTATACAATTGTAAGAATCAAGGGTTCTGGTTTGAGGTGAAAATACTTTTAATTGTAAGCAAGATTGCTTTCCTGGTATTGCTTAACATGCTGAGAGGATGTGAAAATGGATTTTTCCAATACTGGGAAAAACGTAAGTCCAAAGTTAATAGATAAGGGTTAACTAAGTTTTAGACCCTTTTGTTTAAAAAGAAAAATATTAATCATCTTGGCAACAAAACACAAAAGACATAAAACATTAACATTCCCGCTGAATGTTTTATTACACACTGTTTCTGATAAAAATCTAAAATTCAAAATCCTCGTGATCCAAGCACAGGAGTGACACCCAATCTTTCTGCAGCCATGCCCTGCGCTCTGGAATGTGTTGAGTTGGAAATACGAGTCCTGTGAGTCCTGTACTCCCTTCATTTGCATGCACTCCTGTTTCACAGCCACATTTCCCTTCACACCTCGGCCTTCCCCGAGCATTCCGAGCTTGGCTCTGCCCGGTCTGTGGCAACAACCCCAGGCACAGAGCACGGCAAGAAGTTCTGCCAGCAGCAGAGGGCTGGCACTGACCAGCCCAGGGCTTGCATGGCACATGCCAGCTCAAACACAAGCACTTCCTCTTGCTGTTTTCCTGCCTCCTGAGGCCAGCCAGCCAAAGATGGAATTTCTCCATTCCTGGAACATCTGGTGTAGGCTCTCAATGCTCGTAATTATCCTCCCAGTCCCAGCCCTCTGCAGGTGCAGGGAAGTGCAGGGCAGGTTCTCTGAGAACAGAGCTCTACAGTGCATAAGTTCATCTATAAATCTTAGCAAAACACATGCCATAGGACTTAACATGCATTTATATTTTTATATTTTTTTGCTGAGAAAGCAATACCAGTTGGAATAATGTTACATTACAAGGTTATGAAGCCTTGGGCAAAATCTTAGTAAATGCAGGCTTTCTATTGCAATAAAAACCTTCATGTCAGCACCTTAAGCTGCTGTATCACTCATGCCTTTACAATCTACTCCTACATCCCTCAGTCAAATTTTACCCCTTCTCTCAACACAGGCTTTCACTTCTCAGGAATTTGTCTTCAGTCGACCCCTTGCTGTCCTCATCTCGCATGGCAACTCCAGGAAAACCTTCCCATGTGTGCCCTGGCAGTCAGTCAGTGCTGCTGTGGTGCACACTGGCTCCCAGACAGGCTCTGACCTGTGAATGTTGTGTGAGCTGAGAGCTGCTCCTCGTTTGGCTCAGCACGGCTTCCCTGGACAGATGGTGAGTAATGGCATGCACCGCCCCCTTGTCTTTCTGTGCCTTTCTCCATATGGTTCTTGTATGAGGCCTGGAAACAAACTGGAGCAGTTGGTGTGACTAGGAAATTAATTTCATTAAGATCAACAAAGTTGCTGTTAAAATTTCTCGTGTTCTTGTGCTGGTGTGAATGGCTGTGTGAGCCAGGTCAGACTGCGATGGGAATACCCAGTTCCCTTGATTTTACTGGGGTCAAACCCACCTGTACCATGCCTAAAGCTCACTCTGTGGTGTCTGTAAGCCACTTTAGCATACGAGTGAGTTCCTCATTTCCCCAAGAAAATCATCTCATAATGGGTGTCAGATCATGCAGCGTTAATATCAGTACATGTGCACTGCATAATATCTGTAAATGTTCTGATACTGCACAGGATTACACAGACTTGGAAATGGATAATGTCACTTGCTCCTTTTGGTAGTGATAGGGGAATAGTATTAAAGCAACCTGATATTAAAATGGATGGTTTTAGATGATAGATTTAGTTATACACTCTTTGTGCTTTAAAGGAGCTGATTAACAATGTCAAGATTTCAGGATCTAGGATAACATCTCAAAGGGAGCCTGTAAAGGTTCACGAGTCTCACTGTCATTGTAAATTTAGTTCCCACTGAGACTCAGTGTCAAAGGCCAGAATTATTTCCCAGGTATTTTTGATATATTTGTTTCTCAGTTAGTCAATTGGGACCAAATCCCCAGGAGGGAGCCACAACATGAGGGAAATTTCTGTGTTGTGGGGTGGAGCACAGGGTCCAGGCTGTTGAAAGCAATTTAACACTGATTTAGGACTCAACTGCACGGCCAGTGCAGTCCAATATGGAAATGGGCTGGTGGAATTCCTGAAGAGCCACAATCAGTTCCTGCCCAGAGCTTCTGCTTCCCAGCACATGGGGCAAGAATGTGTAATGTGGCTTCTGGCCATGTGAAGGTTTGGGTGTACAGCTCATAGAGGTATGGAATCTGGCAACCACGAAAAGTAGGGACATTCATGATGGAGACACCTGTCCCTACTCCAGTGGTTACTTTATGTATTTTAAATATTTTTTTTTAAATGTTATTTTCAACATTTACACTATAAATCTTACATTAACCAGCCTCTGGAACAGGGGCTGAAGTCCAGGTGTCTCTGCCCCTCAGTGAATGTTCCTACCACAAGGCTGTGGTGTCATACTCATTGCTTCTCCCTTTTTACCACAGGTATTTTTTATTTATTTGTACAAAATGAAACAGATTCATCATCAAGGTTTGCAAGCTTAACAAAATATTCCATGGAGGGGAATTTAAAGCACAGTTGAAGAACGAGAGGAATTTGCTACCCAGCAATCCTTACTTTGTGACTGGTGATTTTGGGAAGCTGTTCCATGTGCTCACCACATGCCTCTGGGATAGAGTTTCTCAGGGGATACAGGTGGAGGAACTGTGCTTGAGAATCCTTCCAGGCATGAATTAGACATGGAGAATTCAGCTCTGCTGACACTGCAAAACTCCTGGACAAGCCCAGAAGTGAAACTTTTAACACTGGGACCAGAGGACTGTAGAGGTAGCTGAAGAATTTCTGGATGCAGGCACTTTAAGGTAAACAATCTTTGAAAATCCCATTAAATACCTATTTGTATCTTTAGATATTTATCTAACTACAATAATTTGAGTCCAAATCAATTTAAGAACTTGTGTTTCTTGAATATTAAGACTTTGCATTACATTTTTTTGCACTCTAAAAGAAACTTCCTAACATGGCTCAGATGGGGAACTGTCATTAATAAGTTATTAATGAGCCTATTGTGTGCATTACATGCCAAGTGAGAATTGTTTCAATTAAATTAAATTTTTTTGGCTAATCAGTAGAACAAGTATTCATTCTTAGTTTCCTTTTACTCTGAGATATTTGGTCATTTTTCTTGGAATACACTAGTTAAAACTTACTGTCAGCCTACATTTCTGTTTCTCAGCTATTTAAGCAGAACTCATTTTGTTAGTCTTATTAGGAAAAGATGCTTTGAAAATATCTGCCCCATTTCCTAGGAAAAAAGCTGCATGCTTATATATATATAAATCACAAAACCAGGAAGCATAAAACTTAGTGTACTTACAGAACTACCTAAAAATAAGAGTAGTTTGCTGACATTTTTGGTACTGTTAGTTGCAGAACACCAGACAAAATGGAACTGACACCAAAGATAGTATTCGGGTTAGTAAAAATCTTGATTTTTCAGTGTTGTCTCCCTGAACTGTAATAAAACAGGTTATACAAAAGAGCATTGAAATTCCTGTTAGAGGAACTTCCTTGTATTTCTACAGAACATTTCTAAGAATTAGAAAAAAAAACCAAAACCAGATAACAAAGAAACCAAAAGAATATTTGGTTTTTAGGGACCAAGGAGTTGGATAGTCCAGTCAAATGAAAACTTATGAGACATAGAGCTCCAACCTACAAGTATTTCAATTTTTTGAGTGAGCAGTTTTTTAAGTGCATATTCAAAAAAAAAAAAAAAAAATAGTAGAAGGGTCAAACTAAACTCAGTGATCAGAAAACTAAACACCATTTGAAGCACAAAATAAACAAAGGGTCCTGTGCAGATTTGAACTAGCCAGTGTATTTGTAATTACTACTTTTAAAAGAAGTTGAATATTTGCTTTTGAAACCAGTACTTCAGATGGCTTCAAAATTATAACATACAGAATATTTAAAAGTTATTTTTTCCTGAACCTAAATTTATGAGAGAGAGAAATTTATGACATAATTACCTAATGTTAGCAAAAACCAGCAAACCAAATTTCTGGGACAGTCATTCAAGTATTATGAAGGCTGGCATCTTAAAAAAAACAAACAAAACAAAAACAACAAAACAGAGTACTTGTAATCACATTGCTATAGGACACTTCTTTCAAAAATAACAGACCACTGCTAAAAATCTGTGTTCTACAACCCAGAGCAGGCAGTGCTCTCAGAAGGGGCTCGGAGCCAGCCCATGTGGGTGAGGTTCAGTGTGTGTCAGTGGGAATGGACCACTTCCTGCAGATCCAGGTGGGCAGGGAATGTCAGGGAATGGGCACACTGGGGATGGGCACACTGGGGATGGACACACTGGGGATGGACACACTGGGGATGGACACAGTGGGGATGGGCACACTGGGAATGGGCACACTGGGGATGGGCACACTGGGGATGGACACACTGGGGATGGACACACTGGGGATGGACACACTGGGGATGGACACACTGGGGAAGGATACACTGGGAATGGACACACTGGGGATGGACACAGTGGGGATGGACACACTGGGGAAGGATACACTGGGAATGGACATTCTGGGAAGGGACCACTTCCTGCAGATCCATGCAGCCCTCACAAGGAAGATGAGATCTTTAAAGGAATTTTGCCTGCCTTAGTGTTACACCTCCTTTTCCTACAGCTCTGCTTGCCCTGTGGCTTTCTTGGCTGTGAAAAGTAAGTTTGCCTTGTTCCAGGAAAGTTTTTAGGTACTGTTCATATACACAGGCATCAGCACAGGTGATCAGTTTTCCACAGACCAGGATCACATTTGCTATTCCAGTACAAACCTCTGCACCATGTGAACTCTCAGTTGGGATAAAATGGAATTGCTCTTTGAAAACAAGATTCCCTCCATGGGCATCATCAAAGCATTTTCCATTCATGTGTATTTTACTAGAGCCTGGAGTGACAGAACAAAGAGGAATGGCTTCAAACTGCCAGAGAGTAGGTTTAGATTGGATACTAGGAAAAAATTCTGTGAGGGTGGTGAGGCCCTGGCACAGGCTGCCCAGAGAAGCTGTCGATGTTCTATCCCTGGAAATTTTGCAGACCAGGCTGGATGGGGCTCTGAGCAACCTGGGATAGTGGAAGGTGTCTCTGCCTATGGCAGCAGGTTGGAACTGGATGACCTTTAGGATCCCTTCTAACCCAAAACATTCCATGATTCCATGATTCTACTGATGAAAGACACACAGACAAAAAAAAAATTATATAAAAGTTACAAAAAAAAAACCCCTATAAAAGGCTCCAGTCACACTCTTTCCAGAATCAGAATTTTACTCTTTCCCTATACCATCATCATTTATGTAAGCCAAAAGTAATCCATTCTGTTCTGAATAATTCTTATTTTGAAATATAAAGTTTGTACTTTCTTAAATGCCTCCAGTGGAAGTACAACAGACTTAGAGACTGAAAACCTTATTTCTGTCCTTGGAAAAAATTTGAATCAGCCAATTCTTTAGAGAGGATTCTAATTGTTTTCCTAATACAGTAATTGTAATTATTTCTATGCACACCACAACAGAAGGCAAAGGAAATTTTCATAAATTAATAAATTTGATTTGTCATCTAGTGGCTGTTCTCCATAGTATAGGACTTAATTTTTGTTCATTACATACCTCAGTCATCCCCTTATGAAGAAAACCTTGAAACTGTGAATTAAATGAAACAGATGAAGTGTGGGTGTTGTGACTATGCCTGCACTCAACCCCAAAATAACATTATTTACTACTTCTTTGCAGGAAACGGTATAAAAATAATCTAATTCACATGGTAAATATGTTTCAATGCCACATTCACTATTAAAATTATTGAATCACCAAGATAACACACACATTATTTTTTTTTAGTACATACTACTCTGCATGCTTAAAGAGTTACATGAAAAATTTGTAATTTTCAAAACTCCAATTTCCAAATTTCAATTGAATTTAATGTGATAGTCTGTGAAATGCCACTGAAGTCAGAAAAATGCTCATATTTTTAAGTAAGCATATTTTTAAGTGCTCCAGTAAACTGATGTATAAATCTGTCATGCAACGTACTGGTCACTACATAAACTACTGAGGATCTTAATGACTTAGTTTGTAAAATAATGTGAGATCCTAACACAGAAAACTAGCATTAAAGTCCAGAATATTATCACCATGTATAGGTTTTAATCATAGTACATTTCACAAATGAGGCAAATTTAATTTTACTCAGTCAATTAATATTCAGTAGCATTATAAAAATGCATACAGAATTATCCATATGCAAAATCATAAGAAGCTGAGGAAAGTTTAATGACTAAGAATAAGAGAAAAAAAATTAACAAAAAATGTATGAATAATTACCATAAGTATAGATCAAGAATGGTAAAGTTAAAAATATATGAACAGGACTGTCTCTGTTTTTCCTTTCCCCTCCACCCACAACACTCTTCAGTAGGACATGTTGCAGAATTTACTTCATTTTCACTATTGCTTCTTTACCCCCAGAAGTGCATCCCCCTTCAGCTCAATGACAGCATTTCTGCAGGATTTGGGATTTTTGTTTCGTTGTAGCACTATTTGGGGGCACTGACCATGTAACCTGCCATGGGAAGTGGCCCTGCACATGTTTCTGGTGGTTTCCCAGGGCAGCTGTGGCCCAGCCCGTGTGACCACAAACCAGCAGCAGCATGAGAAAAGACTGCAAGGAAGTGTGGAGAAACCAACCAAATGCTGGTTGTCTGATCTGGAGAGCTGGGCTAAACTGTTCCACTGTGAAATCTCTCCCCCCTGTCCTTAGGGGTCAAAAAGAATTGTTTCTCCCTTTAGATGGAGAATCGTGTGCTGTGTGGATGCCTCATGTAAAGTCCCCTGAGAGGACTAGGTGCAACTACTATCACTTATGTAAAATTCACTTCATCTTCTTCACCAATAACTAAGGATGAAGTGATTCTGAGATAGATGATTATGTCTTGGGGAACAGTGAGCTGTCCAAAATTTCTTTACATCTCCTTTTCTTCATTGTCCATTTCCTGCTCTTTGTTGTCCAGAGCAAA
>VZUA01003748.1:13981-26481 GCA_013401035.1 Horornis vulcanius | reverse complement strand
GGCTACGCCGACCGGCTCTGGCCCCCGCGGCGGGCCGCCCCGCTGGCCGAGCCTCCCGCCGCCCCCCCGGCCGCGGACGAAGCCCCGGTGCTCAGGCGGCGGCGGCGGTCCAGCTCCATGATCTCCCCCGAGATGTCGGGCGGCGGCGGCAGCGGCAACAAGACCCACCGGAGGACTTCGCTGCCCTGTATCCCCCGGGAGCAGGTAGGGCAGGGGCTGGGGGGAGACGGGTCTCAAACTTTGCCGGGGGTCCCGCCGGCGGCGGAGGCGCGGGGAGCTGCTCCGTCCCGCCGCTGCTCGCCGGAGGGGCGGCGCACGGTGCGGGCTTTCCCCGGCACTCCGCGGCGCGGAGAGCCCCGGGACGCTTCGGGACGGGACGGGCCGGGGGGAAGCCGGGCTCTCCGGACCTGTCTGACTTGCCCCGGCTACGGGCGGAAGGCTCGGGGTGCGTTTTTCTCTTACAGCTGTCGCCGGCGCTGGCTTTCCCTAAAGGTGGCAGAGGGAGGGCTGGGGTGCTCGATGCCCGCTTGGCTCTCCCAGCCGGTGGGAACCTGCCCTGAGCGCAGCCCTCGGGTCTCCCAGCATCACTTAGGAGCCTCGCTGTTTCAAACCTGTAGTTTCCTAGAAAGGTACCTCAGCCTTTTAAAACTTGCTTTAAGCATGAAAGAGGTGTGTGTGTGCGTGAACCAAGCAGCTTGTCCTCGGTGGGAGAAGTCTCTTATCAGGGCGGTAGCCTGTCCGCTGAGGCTCGTCTTTGCACTTTGCCTCCCCAAGGCTGTTCCCGTGCGTGTAATCAATAGCTCCCGCTCTGCCGTGGTTGTGGGAACCGGTGCGAGGCACACGCGATTTATCTCAACTTTGTTTCCTTTGAGAGGCTGTGATTGGAATGGCTGAGTGAGAACAGCGATGCGTTCATTTCAACGCACACCTCAAAAAAAAAAACAAAAAACAAACAAACAAAAAAAAAAAAACTGGAGAAAGAAGTAATCAAGCACCAGTGTCTTTACTGCACAGCTGTGAAGTCCTGACACGGACACAAAGTGGGCTTGCTTCTGCGCTTGAAGTGTTTTTCTGTTGTTTCGAGATTTAAGGTTGCCCCACAAAAGTATCATTCCATGGGTCGAGTGTCTTGAAAGTCAGCGCAAGCCCTGCTGAGCAGTGGAAAGGGGAACCTGGGGGGCAAATGAGTTTCAAATGGTGTTAAGCTTTCATTTTCAATTAGTATGGAAAATGATTCTGTGCGCTGTGATCAGGTGAAGCATCTTGTGGTACACCAAAGGTTTTCTTTCAGGTGTCTTGCTGGATAAGCAGCAAAGTCTTTTCCAAGTAATGGCATCTAACTATATGGTGTGGGTGACTGGTTTGTTTCTGGAAATGGTTTGATGACATCCCTTTGTGGTTGGTTTTGACATTTCTTAGAAGAGGGCCTGACAACCTTGTATACTTGAGACTTGCTTTACAACAAATGTATCTATTTATTTAACAGTTTTGTTTAAGTAAAGTAAATATTTACCACAGACAAATAGAGTGTGAAAAGGAGAAAACTGACCCAGTTCTAACTTTAACAGGAACTGAGAGGGAACGGTGTAAAAGTAATTTGTAAGTACAATAAGGCACGAAATTAAAACTGTTTATGCTTACTTGGTGATGCTAGGCATTTCTGGTGGTTTCTTACAATAATAATTTGTACGGCTTTAAACATATTTTCCACTTGCTTTCACACTCCCAATAAATGCAGCCTTTTAGTTAACATCTCTAAATGTAATCATTCAGAGACAGGAGTCAGTGACTGTGGTCCTGGTCTTTTCTTACGGAGGGACTTCCAATCTCCTGCATATACCACCAGAACATTAAACTGGTGATGGATAACAAGGTAGACTTCTTTTCCTCCTTGATGGTGCACTAAAGTGGTCAGCTTTGCCCCGAGCAATTCCCACTTCCAGGCTGTGGAGCTGGGCTGGAGTTAGCTGGCAACTGTTCAGTTCACCCCACTGCAGGATTTTGGCAAATTTCTCTTTCTTTTGTTCTCGCTCACTATTAATCAATAGTGAGATTGGTATTGCTTGTGCCACTGTGTGATTAGAAATGGATGATTACTTTGGAGTTTGGGGAGAGTTTCTGTATATTGGATTGGTTTTGGGTTTTTTTTTCAGCACAGTGTGGCTCTGTGTATGTGAATTTCTCTCCTTAAAAGCTGTTCTCTTAAATAAGTGCTAGCATGATAGAGAAATGGAAAAGTTGAAACAAAGCTCTGTAAGGACCTCAAAGAAATGATGGGAGAAGTGGGACTCTCATACAGCAAACAAAGTTTATAGCAAAAATCAGCTCCCTGTAGACTTAAAGAAAGCACAGGTAAATGTTTTTCTTTCAGACAGTTTTTAAATATAACATGTTAAAAATAGAGATTGAGGGCTTTGAAAGAAAACCGGGCCTTCTCTTGCCCCTCTATTTTTAAAAACATCCTCTGAATGTTTCTGGTCTTGTTTGTACATCTGTGAGCAGCCAAGAGTTTTCATCAGGAAATAGATGCACTTTATTGCTTTGAAACATGTACTTCAATTTAGTGACAAACATTAGGCAAAGTTTTAGAGATCTTTCCCATTACTTTCTGTGTAACCTTTCCTATTGCTGAGCATTTAGTTGAGCTTTTATTTTCCCAGAATTTGGTTCCCTTAATATCTGACTTTTTCTTTTAATATGAGATTCTATGAAAGTTGGAATTTCTGAATTTTTCTTTTTTAGTCACACACATCTCAAGTATAATCTGAATTCTTCCCTACTAGAATTTGAAGGTGAAATCTATGTGGCATTGTGATGTAAAGGACAGTACCAAGAATTGCAGATATGGATATTCTGTTAGCACATCTTGTGTTAGCTGCCTATCAGTTCCAAAAAGAATTTGAAAAGAACAACTTTCATTAAAAAAAGCCACCATCCAGAATTCAAATGGTACCATGGTGCAACCTTTTGTTGTTGCTAAAAGTGCTCTTTCCCCATTTTTAAAATCTGTGCTTTTTGTGGTTGCTTTTTGTATATGTTCTCTCTCTTTCCCAACTTAGGCAAAGTCTTTGGATTAAAAGCTCCCAGACTGGTGTGTTTGTAGATCTCATTGAGAAATGTGTGCTGATGTTGCTCCCAGCTGAGTGTTGTCTCCCTGTGATTTCATCAAGGCTGGCTGAGGATGCTTAGCTCCTTAAGGGCTCGCTCACCCAGATTTGAAAGAGGATGCAGGGCAAAATTGTGAATGGATGGATAAGACAGGGAATGAATGAAGAAATACCCTTTTTTTTTCCTTCCTTCAGTAAATGCAAAAGCACCACCAAGAAGATGGCTTTTGGAGTTTTCTCTCCAGGTTTTTGCAAATATTTAATCTCTTCCTAAAAGTCTGGAGAGGAGGTGGGGGATGGGTAGGGAGGGGAGCAGAAATGTGTTCTATGTGGGGTTTTTTCCCCATTAAAATATTATAATGCCCATTTGCTCTGGAGCTTGTGCCTCTGATTGATGAGTTAATCTTGACATATAGTAGGCCAAGGGGATGATTTTGGTGGATAGGATGCTGCACAGGAGATTGCAGCTGGGCAAATTTAAACCGTGCTGAAGACTCCTGATGTTGCTTTTGAGCTTTGCTTGTTTGTTTCGTTTAGGGGAATGGGAAGCTTTCAGCAACCTTGGATTTATTACAAGTGTGTGTTTTTTGCAGCTGCTGCAAATAGTTTGATTTGCATTTGTAGGTTTTCTTGGGGCTTTTTTTTTTTTGGTTTTTTTGGGTTTTTTTACCTTAGTCAGAAGACTGTAGGTGTACAGCCCACATGAGTGTCTGAAGGACTTTCTGGTCCCCCAAATAGCAGGTGACACAACCCTGTGTGACAGAAGGCACTTGTGAGGTGCTGAGTCTTGCCCTGAGCCATGCAGGAGGCAGCACTGGGATGGAGGAGCTTCTCCTGCAGCTCTGATACCCCCAGCTGCCAGGCCAGCAGCTCCACATACAAACTCCCGTCCATGTCCTCTGCCTCCTAAGGCAGACAGGTTTTCTATCCATTTTCCTTCTGTATTTCTATTTTGCTCTTTCCCTCCTTCTGGGCAGTTGGAGAAGTAGAAAGCTCTTTGCCTTCCCGAGGGACATCTGAGGGTCTGTCACTTATTTCCAGTTGGTTTGAGACTTGGTAGCTGTTTCATGCTGCCACATCTTTCCCATCCCTTCTCTCCTTGTTAAGAGTTATTTTTTCAGAGCGGTAACTTTGGTGCCAGACTCGTCTATCTTCCTTCAGCAGCAGCAGTGGTTTTTTTTTTCTCGACTGACTGTTTTCCATGGGGTTCTGGGCGGTAACTCTGCCTGTTCCCAGCCTGTAGCCTGGGAAAGTTGTGAGCCGGGAGCATCGTTATCACTGCCTGTCTGTGGAGTTGAGAAGACAATACTGTAACCGTTCACATGGTCAAAGATATCACTGCAGTGATAAGATCTAAGAAACAGTGGACAAAATGAAATATAATTGTTGGTTGTTTTGGGGTTTTTTTTGGTTTTTTTTTTTTTTTTTTTTTTTTTTTCCCCAAGGAAAAATTAAGGCTTTATCTCTTCTCATTGTTTGATAGTGAGAGCTTTGTTAGTGCCAGGAATATGTTGCTTCTTCCCCTTTGTTGGTTCTTTCTCATCTTGCCTTAAAAAGTAGACAAATGTACCTTTATATTATAACCAATTTTTAATAATATAGATCCTGTCCTTTGGCCTGAAAATGGGAGAGATCAGGGTGCAATATAGAGAAATTTAAAATTTTCGAGGGGAGATGGCAGATTGAATTTAGATACTGAACTTTGTGTCAAAGACATAGGTCTCCTGTTGGACATGTGAGATTTTATATACCATATACCTCCTGCTAGTAAGGTTTATTGAGCTGTAATTACTCCGATAAGATTTACTGGCATTGCCATTTAAGTCACTAAAAACTAAGGAATACTGAGGAGTTATGTCATCTGGTGACTTGCTGAAACACAGCCGTGTAAAATATTTAAGTAAAGCTCCAGGAAAAATTACCCAGGGATTCCAGACGTAATGCTTTATTTTCTTTTGCATGGCTTAATTTACGCAAACCTGCTCTACTTGGGTTTTTTCATTTTTCTTTCAACCTCACAAAAATGTTAAAACTGCTGCTGAAACTCTCACGAAGGGCTTAGAACCTATTTTTGTCAATTGGTTAAATCAAGAAATGTATATTATGGTATATTGGGAAAAAAAAAGTAAAGTACAGTAGTGACTTTCTGCTCTTTCTGCCTGAAGTGTGAAAATGCAAAGCTGGGGAACTGAAAGAAATCCTGTGTACTCTGGGTTGTCATGTTAATTAAACAGCCAGAACAGTGACCCTGTGTATGAAATGTGTTTTGAGAAGCTTGTTGGGGGTTGGAGGGGGAAAAACAGTGACACATGATGTTTTGGACGTTAACTGTGACATTTGTATGAATTTGTCTTAATCTGCTGTTAGTGTTCTCACATTCCAACATGGTTTTTTGTGGGAGACTGAGGCATAGCTGTGTGTTGCAAATAGAAGGAATATTGCTTGGGCTTTTTTCTTTAAAAAGTAATATAAAAAAATAATCTCAGCCTGGAAGCAAAAAGGTTGCTGGGTTCTGGTGCCTGCAAACCGCAGGGCTTGGAATTAGGGGTGAGCTGACTGCATCCAAAATGATTTGAGAATGAAAAGGACACTGCTGCAATTAAGGCTTTGAGCCAGTTGCTGTGATTTACTTAGGTAATCTGATGGGAGACATACAGCTTGTAGCATATCCCTTGACAGATAAGGAAAGAAATGTACAGGTTCACAGAACAAAGTGGAAGTCATGTTTTAATTCGTGCATGGATTTTTAATTTTTTCTTCCTCTGCTTGGTTTTGAAGAAGTTTTTTTTTATGAATTACCAAACACTTTCCTCAAAGTCTCTTCTGTATTAGTCAGGATGTCACTCAAAGAAACACCTCTCATTTGGACTATGTAGTTTTTCAGGTTTTGGGAGGAAGGTGGTGGGGGTTGGTTTTTATTTTTTCCTTTTATTTTCTTTTTAAATTTTTGTTTGCTTGTTTGTGGGGCTTTGTGTTTGTCGGGTTTTGTTTGTTTGTTTGTTCGTGGGGGTTTTTTGTGTTCAAGTTGTCTTGCTCTAAGTCGTGCCGCGAGTTTTGCTTTAAGCCCTGCTGCAAGTGGTGGCATCAGTTCCTTGTACCGCGAGTAATAAAAACATTTAAATGCGATGCCTGCCTGAGTTTTAAGTTGTGGGTGGAATATCAGCGCTTTTCTTTCTCAACTGCTTCTGGAGATCCTCTGGGGTGGTGTGAAGAGGAGGCGCCCTACACTTTTATCAAACATTGGCTTCTTTAATTTTTTAACGGATGAGTTTGAGCCGCTTTTCTTCTCCCTCCGTGTGGGTGTGTGTCACTGTGGCGAGCCTTTCCTGGCGCTGATGATGATGGTGAAGGTGAAGGCCGTGCCGCTCCCTCCCGCAGCGGGCGGGCGGTGCCGGCGCTGGCGGGCGCGGCCCCCTAGAGGGCACGAGAGCCCCTGCGCCGCTCGCAGCGGCCCAACCGGGCACAAAAACATCGTCCACAAAATCTGTCCGTGGTCCTTAACTCAGCCCGTGCCGGCATCTGCTCTGCTGCTGCCCTTCCAGCCGCCTCCCTGGCTGCCCGCACCCCGTGGCTCCGCGGTGTCAGAGCCAGGAGCTGGATGGGGGTGATCCTGCTGGGTCCTTCCTGCCGCAGAATGTGCCGTGCGCCTCAAGGTTCTGTAAAACCATTTATAAGTAAGATGGGAGATGCCAGGTGAAAAGTGCAATAGCAGAACATCCTCCTCTCCTCTCCTCTGCCCTGAAGAGGACACAGCTGGAGCTCGGTGTCCCATTCTGAGCTTCCCAGATCAGGAAAGGCAAGGAACTGCTGGAGAAGGTTCAGCGCAGGGCTGTGAGGATGATGAGGGGACTGGAGCATCAGGGCTGTGAGGATGATGATGGGACTGGAGCATCTGTCCTGTGGAAAGGCTGAGGAAGCTGGGCCTGTTTAGCCTGGAGAAAAGATGATTGAGAGGGGATCTTATCAATTCATCCTCATATCTGAAAGGCGGGTGCCAAGAGCACGGGGCCAGGATACCTTCAGTGGTGCCCGTTGACAGGGCAGGGGGCATAAACTGGAACACAGCCAGATCCACTGAATATGAGGAAAAAGTACTGTGAGAGTCACCGAGCGCTGCAACACACTGCCCAGAGAGGCTGTGGAGCCTCCTCTGGAGAGATCCAAAACCTACCTGGCCCCCACCCTGCTCTAGGTGAGCCTAGAAACTGCATTCACAAAGCTCTTGGCAGAAGGGTTGGACTAGATGATGCCCAGAGGTGCCTTCCAACCCCAACCCTTCCGTGATTCTGTGTAATGTGCTGATGAGACAAATGGTCCTTTGTTGCTGTTGAACACAGGAGATGGATGGATGTTTTCACTGTGCCACCTGAAGGGCTGCTGAACAAAAAGGAGCACATGCAGCACAGGGAAGATAGTAATGGTTGTAAGAGTTTGGTCAGTGTAATGGCATTGCTAATTTTTGAACCTGTCAAGAGAAGGATTTTGTGTCAGCTGGCAGTGCTGGTCGCTGAAAAGGTTTTCTGTGTGAGAGGTTTTATGAGATTGTGTTGGTGAAGGTGTGGTATGGAGTGTTGTATCAAGTTTGGGTCAGACATGCAGAATGACTAGGGTCCACAGATAGGCCAAAATTCTGAGCCTTATCTAAGAAGAGACTGAAAATCTACATAAGAACAGACCTCACTGAGGGGTATTGATGAGGTATTTGCTTAAAAATGAAAGAATAGAAAGTAATTTGGGGGAAAAAGAGAAAGGAAAAACTACCCCCCCACCCTCAAAAAAACCTCCCTCCAAACCTTTTATTTTTTAACTGCTAGAATGAAGTGTGATTGTGTGACATAGAAATACACACTGATAGTGGAAAATATGTACATGTCACAAGGTATGCATAAAGTTCTTCCAGCTTAGACATTTGTATTTAATATTTATTGAAGTGTAGAGGTTTCTGATGCCAAACAGGTTGAGGATTAGAAAAGCTGGGAGAGATATATATATATATATATATATTTTTTTTTTTTTCCTTTCCCCTCCGAAGATCTTGAGTATTTTTTCACCCGTCTTTAAGCTCTCTCAAAAGGGTCCTGATTTTCAAAGGCTGGTGATGGCTGCTCACTCCAGAGCTCTGCAGGCTGATGTGAAATCACTGCTTGTTCTCTCNGCTTTGGTTTGAATTTTAAAATAAAATAAAATTATATTCTGCGTCATTTTGTTTCTTTTTTTTTTTTAATGGGATTTTTGTCTGGCATGCTCTCTAGGAGTGGTGCTTTTCAAATATCCTCATGATGCTTTTTCTGATGGCTGCTGAAGTCCTGAGGCACACCCTGCTACAGTTTAAAAAAAGCAACCCTTCCTCTCAGACTGGTTGGTCCTCTTAGAAATATCTCAGCTTCATTAAAAGCTGTGTGAAATATAAATATGATGATGCCTTCTGGAAAACTATTGCTTTATTTTGAGGATCAAGTCACTCAGGGTTGTTGGGCTTATTTTTGTTTTAAAAAAGCTTCTTGTTTCTGGTTGTCTTTGAGTAAATCATATTACTGTAGGGGAACAATTATTACTGAACTTCAAAGCTGAACATTGCTTATTCTGAGCAGCATCCTTCTGACTGATTTTTGAGTAAATTTGTCCATAAGCACAATGGTGAAATGAATTCCAGACAGGGAAAGAGTTGAGTATTTGAGTGGTGAAGGTTAATTATTTTTTGAACTATTGCACTCCCAGCAGGTTGATGCCACCTTGCTGACATCTCTGTGTGCTGGAGTTGCTGCCAGGGCACCAGCAATAACCTAAATTGCTCCTCACCCTGGAGTACAGATACTCTGAGTCTCTTGTACTTAATTTTGCTGTATGGTTTTAAATAAACCCACGCGTGTTTGTGTTCAGTGTCACAAAGGAGAGGCAGAGCATTAACCTGTTTTGTTACTAATGTTACCTAAAAGCATTGATTCTTGGCAAATACACACAACCCAAATTTTCCCTAAAATGTGGCTGTGAGGTTGCTGGAGAGGCCAGAGTGGGGGGCTGTCAGTGAAAAAAGCAAAAGCACCCTTAGGAGCCTTTCTGCTTGCTGCCTGGCCAGCAGAGGATGGGGGTGCTTGGAAAGGGCTGTGCATGGGATACATCCAAGCAAGTCTTATTCCACTTCTGTGAGCTGTAATCTACACATGCTCTCCCAAGCTTTTCCTTGCCTGCAGAGTAAAACTTGTGAAACCTTGTCTATGCTCGTATGTTGGCTCTCAGTTGAAATGACAGCTGTGGAAAGGTGCAGACCTGTGTACAAAAGTGTAGATTAAAAAGGGCTGCACAGCCTTATGTACTGGCTACCCTTGCCTCTGTGAATGAAGCTTTAAGTGCTTTTGACAGTCTTTTTATTTATTTCCTTTTGTTTTCTTTCTTCTCTTCCCCTTTCCTCCTTTCTTTCTTACTGATGCCTGTTTGAGCTCACCAGCTGACAGATCTAACTGGGGTTTCCTTGAAGAGGAACCTTTCCTTGTTGCTTCATTTCCTCTACAAACCCCCCAGTGCACCTAACACTATTTCTATATTGGTAATGCTGAAGTCCTTCCCCCAAAACTCACTTTTGAATGGAAAAAAGCTCCTGGATGCTGCACTGAATTCTCTGGTGCATTTCTCTTCAGCTGTACAGGTGATGCCAACTATAGATTACTCTTGGCAAAGCCTGATCACTCTATTTGTTGTTGACAGGGAACTTCAATGTGTTTGGGTGCATCTATAATTGTAAGAAAACTGAGATGTTTTTTCATGTGGCTTGAGTTTTAGTTAGAATCTGCCACTGGGATTGTTACAGGAATACTTGTGCTGAAATGCAGTCTGCCTCTTGTGACACAATGGATACCTTCACCTTCTCATTCAGTGATATTTTAAAATTCATACTGTACGAATGAAGGTTTGTTAAAAACGTTATTGTTCTTAAATTCTTTTTGTAAAGGTTATTAATCATCCCCTCCTGCCTCTTCTATTTCCAGTGGTAATTGAGAGTGCTCAGACCTCCCAGAATAACAGGATGATCCCTTCAGTTCAGTCCTGAGTGCAGAAGGAGTTGTGTTCACATCCTAAAATCCAAAGAGACTTTATAATTTTATTTTTTTTAACAGCTAAGGATTCTTTTTCTTATTTTAAAGAAAGTAACTCAAAGCTAACATTTGTTGTGCTGCTGAAAATGTGACTTGACACCTTGTAGCATGTTTTTCTAGACGTGTGCACACACATACAGATATGTATGTATATGTTCATATATGTATGTATGTATACATACAAATTAGTATTGTGCAGTCGAGAGGGATGGAATTCTTTGTTTGACAGCACAGTCAACAAACCTGAGTTACCTGTGACAGGGTTCTTGCTGGATATTAAATCATATTTTCCCATGTTTCCACAGGCAGGCTTGTTTATTAATATGCCAGCTTTAGGAATGATTGCTTGACTTTTGACTCTTTTACAGTTTAAGTATTTCTTCCTTCTTGATTTGCAAATGTGTGCCAAGCTGTGCAACTATTTGTTAGTTATTTGTAAACACTTGAGTAGTGATTTTGATCAACAAATAACCACGTAGGCCTTGCAAATGTTATGTTCCAGTGTTAAATTTGGAGATCGGTGCCACAGGTCTGTTCTAGAGGTGTAAAGCCATCAGGTTGCTTTCCATGGTGTCCCTGGAGTGACCTGCTGCTGGCTTCAGCTGTGATGTGGAGCACAGGACTGACTGGGCAGGAGGAGCTGATAAGGTCCCAGTGCAGCCTGAACTGGAGCCATTCTTGTGGGCATAAATAAGGAGTTGTTCAGTGTGGAGCTCTGGCTGGTGAGAAGTATGCTAAGACCAGTTGAAATAAATAGGTGACTTGTATTTTTACAGATAAGCACAATGAGCTTTACCTGGTCAAGCTCTGTTACGTGTAGTGGATATGTTGTTGCTGCTAGCTACCTGTTCTCTGGGAAGCTGTGGACTAGTTTCTATTTGGTATTTATTAAAACAGTTCCCTGAAATTCACTGCATTTCTGTTGATTCTGAGTTCTGTACAAGCTGAAATGTTTCAAGATATTTCATGTGCCATTACCAAGGTTGGTTTTTTAAGACCAGCTTAATGTGTCTGCAAGTCATTCTTAAATGCAGTCCTAATTGTCTACTGATTACACAAAACTGCAAATGAATAAACATTTTCTGTTAAAGGATTTAATGCAGTACTTCATGTGTGCCCATGAGGAATGTAACTGCAAGGAAGGTTTGGATATTAAAAGGGGGATAAGGGTGGAAAGGGAACCTAAACCTTTAGAAGCAGGCAGGTATATCCATAGGTGTGTACAATTTCATCATTTTAGGCAGCATGGGCTCCGTTCATGCCTCATTACAGAGACCATAGTAAGAAATCTGTTCAGTGGCAAAGAGGAAATACTGTCTGTGCCGTATTGGGACTGAAAACTGACTTCTGGGCCACAGAATCCAGAGTGCTGATTCCTGCTAAGCCTGCTGTGTTTGTATCAAGCAGGGTCATAGAGGAGCATGGGGTAATAGTGCAACAATTAGATGGACTGGGGTGCCAGCTCTAAATCACATATTCCAGCTTAAATTCCTCTTGAGGATCCAAGCCTGTCGTTTCCTCTTGGCGAGGCACCCTTGGAATCAGAGCCAGCTCATAGGAAATAGGAGGAACCAGGGCTTAACTGAAATTGAGGACATCTAAACCTGGCTTTCTGGATGCATCTGTTGTGGTGAGACAGAGAGAGATGGCAAACACAAATGTTTCTTGGAGAGCTCTTGAGCATTTTTAAGCGAAGCAGTAAAGACAGATTGTCTATCCCCTTCCTCTCAAAGCTATCCAATCTTTATTTCACCTTTCTCTTCTGCTGTGTGTGGTGTATAAATCTAGTCCTAAAACGTGTGATGTTCAGGGTTGATGGATAGTATGAACTTTTGATAATAGTGACTGAGGCATAGTTTCAATGGTTTTCATTTCAACATTTTAGCTGCCATCATCCTTGGATCTAGAGTTTTCTTTTCCTTTTGTATAGATAGATGAACAGGAAGATCCTTAAGACTAACCTTAGGGCTTCCTGACTTGGGCTGTGATCTGCCACTTGAGCAGACTTTTTGAAAACCCAAAATTTTAAATTCTGGATATTTATCATATCAGCATGCCTGGACATGCTGTCATGTTTAGATCTTTAGATTTTATTTTTTGTTCTGGAAACTGCAACTTATCTGTGTTTAAAAAATGGTAAAATTCTTCCAGTTGCAATAATATATGCTTATTTAATGTTCTGATCTGCTTTATGTATTGTCTCTTCTCAAATGGAAGTGGTAACATGATGCTGGGAAAACACTGATTTTTAGGCTGAAGTCACTGTATTGCAAAATTTACTGATATGCACTTAAAAAAACCC
>VZUA01003746.1:2140-30495 GCA_013401035.1 Horornis vulcanius | reverse complement strand
CTGATTAGTGCATGCAATAGAGACTGCTCTGCCAAAGCGCCTTTTTTTTTTTTTTTTTTTCCATTTATCTTTTTTTTTGCCCTGCCAGATTTCATTAGTTGTCAAGGAATCACTGAGGCTTGATTGCTTGGGCTGCTCTGAGCCCCTTCCTGAGAGATTAGTGGGAGCTTTCACAAGCTATTCCCAGGGTAATATTTTGGGTGCTACACTGTCATTTGCCTCAATGGTCCAAACTGTGCAGCTTTTAATTAATGAGAAGGCTGTGCAAGGAAGACTGGCTGATAGAAAGATTGCTGGTAAACAGTGATCTCAGAGAAGCATTTGTTTATTTATATTCCTGGAGCGATGCAATTCTTAACAGCAAGGCCTGGATTACCCATTTTAGGTGGGGAAGAAAGCTGGGTTTGGATTGAAAATTCCCTGATGGAGCTGAAGTGAGGGAGGCAATTGGTCTGATTCCCAGGTTCTCCCCTGCCCCAGAGGCAGCCTGTGCTTATGCAGCCTCTCTGCATTTACTTTCAGAAGGCAGAGTTAAAACTGCAGGAACCTGAAATAACGAATGGGTATTATTAATTTGGCCAAGTTCCTGAGAATGCAGCACTGATCNAAAAAAAAAAAAAAGGAAAGGAAAGGAACAGAAAATAAAAAGAAAAAACATGTTAACATGTTGGCAAGGGAGGAATCAATCTGCAGAGAGGATATATTTAGCTCATATTCTCTACATTAGGGCCTTCTCAGGTTTTGATTCTTAATGTCTGCTTTACCAAAGAGGATAGCATCCCGCAAAGCTGGATTGCAGGAAAGCAACGCTTCTCTTCACTGCCAGACTATTATCACAGATGATGTTAAAAAAGAAACCACTGATTCATCTGCAGTGACTGCCAGGAACTCGTGCAAGCCCTACAAATCATGCTGCTGGGCAGACTGCACTTCCAAAAGCAGCTATTAGAAGTGTTGGCTGTTTTCTTTCTCTCTGAGTTAAGAATCGATTGGGAAATGGCAAAGAATATTCAATGCTTTCAGAAGTTGCTTTCTGATTAATTTCTCTCTGAATCCAGCTGTCTCCCTGGAGTCTTGCTTTTAAACTTACAATGTATATTTATTTTTATAATCTGCTTTTCACCTGAAAAAGAATAATAATCCCCATTTATTTTAAGCTTGGCTGAACACGCACTGGATTCAGAAATTAATTTCTCCCTGCTCTTAGCAGTTAAGCTTTGAAGGATAGATCCTCAGCTGCTATAAATTGTTTAGCCTCACTGAAGGGTATTGCCTCATGTCTTTAACCTCTGGAAGCAAATCTCATCTTAGAAACCATATGAAAATTGATTTTACTTGTCATTATCTTCATTTGGGTAAATGGTGTAACAGATGAACTTTCCACTCAGCCCTGAGTGCACCGAGGGACAGGGTGAGCCCCTGCCAATGAAGCGTTTTAGAGCCAAGGGGAGGGTGTTGAGCATCCTCCAGGGCAATAAATACTTTGTACCTCACCTTTTGGGCCCTGCTCTGTTTCAATTCTGCCAGACTCAGACCTTCAAATCTCAGACATCCACCTTGCAAAGCTCAGGTGCTGAAGTTTAAAGTTCTGAGATGATTAAAAGATAACCCCTGGACTGGCATGCATCTCACTTGCTGGCCCTGAAGCCTGGAGGGACGTTCTGATAACAATTAAAACCATTTTCAATTTATCAGTTCAGGTTGTTTCCTAGGCTCTAAGCTCCATCAAACTTTGTGTGAAGCAGCAAGAGCCCTTTTCAGGATTTAGATCTGTATTTGTGTATTTATTTCTGGATTTGAAAGAGGACAGCCCTCAGACAGCAGTTTGGGACTGAGCTACTTCTGCAGGTCTGTGGAGCAGAGAGTGCACTGAAACCTTTGCCAGGGTATTTGCTCCAGATCAGGCAGTAATCTGTGTGGCTGATATAACCTTTGCAATTGGCAACATCTCTATTGATAAAGGAAGAACCTCTAAAATTGGATTTGAAGGCCATTTAATAAACCAAGACTAAGAAAGAATAAGTCCAGCAGATTTTATAATATTTTCTTTTTCTGGTCAGGCAGCAGTGAATGCGGAATAAGGCTCAGAGCTCTCAAAGCTGCTTCTGTAACCTGTGAAATTATAAAAGCCACATTGGAAATGACTTTGCTCGGGGTTTTTTTGCTCCATCCCTCTGGCTGCAGGCAGGATGTCGAACCTGCTGTTAGGAATTGCTGCTGCTGCTGGTTCCATACCCTCCTCTGGCAATTTATTTTAGTGCTTTAACTGGCCCTGCAGGTCACACACTCACCCCAGCCTTAAATCATGGTGCTGCTGGTGATGGGCCCTGAGGAAGCATTTGGTGCAGGAGAGGAAAGTACCACACAGTCTGGCACGTTATTGCAAAATACTGCAGGCATGGATAAATTGGCATCTCTGCCTAGCTCTGCCAGCTCTGGAGTTAAGGAGCTGGCCTCGCCTGCCCAGCATACTGCAGGATAATTTATTAACATTTAATGGACTCTCTCATTTCTTTCTGTCTCCTTGTGAAAAGCAAAGGGTATTTCTTTCCCTTCCGCTTCCTCCACCTATTCTCTGAAATGCTGAAGCATCTGGCTGCCTCCGAGCAAGGACAAACTACAAACACCTGGCTGCTGGGGGTTTTTTCTCCTCCATTCTCCTTCCTGAGCTCTGCAGCTGCAGGACAGAGCATTCTGAGGCTGTGAATGGCACCTTCTCCCTCTGGCTGCCCTTGGATCAGAAACAGCCTCTGGCTCTCATTGCTTGATTTAGAGGCTCCTGACTCTGGTGCTGACCTGATTACCTCACGATGAAATGATGTGGGGCCATGACACCGAGGCATGATGTCATGGGCCTTGACGTGTCACCAGAAGAAATACAAGCTTCCTGGTGCTGGGACTGCATTACAAGGTGATTTTTGTTCCCTGCACGCTGATTTAAGGGTAGGTAGGGCACTTATCCCATTCGTTCCTCCCCACTGAGACCACCACGACCACTAACTCTGCTGGGAGCCTCAATGTGGGTGTTGGCAGCATCACAGCCCTGTGGGGTGGGAGGTCTGGATGTGCCCTAAATGGAGGTGCTGGCCATAGGGCTGTGGATCTGTGCACAAAGCCCTGCTCAGCCAGCAGCTCCGCACTGCTCCCAGACTCCTAATTAGATTGAAGCCTGAAGTCTCTGGATATCATCCCATACCTTTATTTGAAATGATTTATCATGCCATCTAAATCAATCCCCGCAGAGAGATGTTACGAGGTTTTGTTTAAAATGCTGTACACACCCTGTCCAGTGCAGTGAATGTTCTTGGCTACTTGGAAACCAGCCTTAGGAATCTTTTCCTGCCTTTTCCTGCACACCAGCCGTGCTTTCAGTGGAGAGCAGTCTGACAGGTCTTTGTCTCCTTGGATGGACACATATGGGGATGATGATTTTAGCTCTCTTACCCGCATTCCTGGTGAAATGCTCGCTGTGCTCCTGCTCAGAACCTGAACCTGGCTCCATTAGGGATCACACCAAAATCCTCAAGAGTTCAGAATTCTGAGTTCAAGGCAAGGGGAGTGCAATTGCACATGGATACACAAAGAGCCATCTCTGACACAAAAAAATATCCTGCTATAATTTATGTATTGTGAGCTTCCCTAGTGAGCAGAGCAGGATTTTTGCTCCTGATTTCACTGGAAAAATCAGGATCTGAAATGAAAGGTGACACAATGTGCTGCCCAGGTCTATTACTGTCAGTTGTCTTGAGCTGGTAGATAATTCATGGCAAGTAATTTATATAGCACTTTTACTTATCCTGCCCTTTATCTCATCTGTGGTCAATTTGTTGGAAGTCCTTCTAATTAGAGTTGTCTTTGCCAATCACATGGTTTATTTGTATTAGCTCATTGGCTAAATGTAGCTCTTATGAGGCATTAATGATATATAACTGTTATGAGAATAGGAAGAACTCCTTTCAACTGGAAATAATTTTTGCATTATTTAAGAAAAATGGAAGTCAGATGAAAAAAGAGATTCTTTTTTAACCAAAATTGATTTCTTTTTAATTTCAGAGGCTTTAAAAGATCTGCTATATAAAACTGAAGCAAAACGAAACCCCTAAGTGCATCTGAAAGCCAGTGTTTTATTCTCTAAATGCTAAAACCAAACATTTTTATTTCTCACCACTTCTCCCCATTTTTCTGACAAAGTAATTTCACATTAATCAGCCCAAACTTGTGAATTGTTTTGGATGGGAAAAAAAAAAGAAGAAAAAGAAGTCAAGTCTTTAAAAAATTTCCTAGCTCTATTTATGATGCTAAATTTGAAAACTGTTTTCCTGCAGGATAGCAACATTATCCTTAAATGCCTTTGTTCCTTCCAGGGAACTCATTTGCTGAAGTATTTGCAGAAAAGGAAACACAAAAGAGAGGTGAACAAAGGGGAAGTGGTTGAAAGATTGGAGTGAATTGGAATATTTCAGACAGCAAATGGAGGGCAGGAGGGAAAACACAGATAACAGTGCCACCAAGCTTATGAGTGGATCTGTTCAGCCCTTGCCTGGGCTGGGCAAGGAGCTGCTTTGATGTTTCCTTTCCCTGGTAAAATCAGCTGATGAGTTGTGGGTGGGTAAATGAGAAATACAACAGTATTTCCCTGTTCTGTTGGATATCCCAGTGAATATTGGCTCAGAGCTACATGCTTAGAGCAAATCCTGCAAAGATTTACTTCATGTCTGTTTTGTGAGCAGTAGGTTTGGTTTCTGGGTGCTAACACAGGTCAGTGCCCACCAGCTCTGGATTTTGTGCAGATTCCAGCTCTTGGGAGTCCATGCGTGGTTACTGCAGGGCTAAGCTTCAAAATCACTGTGAAGAGCAGCCTTGTTACAGTCAGCTGGGGATCTGCCTGCTCAGATTATCCATGTAATCCATGCAATGTGAGATTTGCATCCAGACCTTGAGAAAAAATTTGGGCGTGTGATTTATTTATACTTATTTCCCTACTGATCGACTCCTCTACCAAAACACCCTCCAGCAGGTAACTTTGAACCTGATTTTCTTCTCTTCATTTCTGCCATTCTAAATGATTTAACCTCTGGGGGAATTTTGGCTCAGCAAAGCATGTAGGGGACCAACACTGCCCTTCCCAATTGCAATTTTGCAGAACTGCCTGCTAGGGAGGAAAGGTGAGTATTTTCCCTGCTGCAGCATCCTCCTGCCACCTGGTCCCGCTGCTCCAGACAAAATCATTTGATACACATGCCTGTGCTTTTCATTCTGGGAACTGACTGCTTTCCCTCCTCCTCCCCCCTCCCCACCACACTTTCATTTCTCTTTCTGCTGAATGTCAGGGTATATTGAAGAAGCAGCATTTAGTTATTTATTTTTAATGCTCTTTGGCATAAATATTCCGAGGGGCACAGACAGCGCCGAATCAATCCCGGAGCGGTTGGGCGGCGGGGCCATTCACGCCCTGAATTTAATTTGCCAGATTGATCTATGGAGATGAAGACAGGTTGCAAAAGACAAACAGCCCTCTGTGCTCTGCTCTGCCATTCCCTGGCCCTCAGAGCAAGAAGGAAACCAAACTTACTGTGAAGCTGTTGACTATTTCAGGCTTTGCATAAGCAACAGCGTTAGAAAAACTAGACAAGAAATTCAGACTGGCTTGGGTGGAAGCCAGGTCTGGGTTTGGATTTGGGTCCTGGATAGCCACAAATCTCAGCCCTAGATTCAAGCCTCTGGTAGGTTTGGCAGTGTTTTGTATTGTTTGTTTATTAGGACACAAGGAGTCACATTCATCCATGCTGGTTTTTATTTAAATCGGTTAAAAACTCCAGGGGTTCTCTTCACTTTCCTTTCTCTGACTGTGGGGCACTCCAGTGCAGTAACAATCATCTGTGCCAGCACAGAATGCAACCCTGAAGCTGGAACTGTTTCTTAGTCATGGAAAAGAGAGGGGAGAAATTTTATGTGTGAAGCCTAATCCAGTTCCTATCTGTGACAGGGGGAATCTTCAGCCTTGCTCTGTGAAACAGGCTCTGGCTGCAAGTACTCAGCCCAAGGGACAGAGGCATTTGGAGCCTTATCTAAATTCTTCAGTCACATTGTGCCTTCAAAAAGGGTCAAAGAATCTTTGCTGTGCAGGCTCCCTACTGAGATTTCTCCCAAGCCTTCCTCCAGAGCTGCTGAGGCAGGGGGATGCTCCCTGCCACTTGCTGTGGCCACTGCTGGTGCCAGCTGGAGCTCAAGGACAAGAGAGCATGAAAAGGGGTAAATGGGATTTGGGGGTAGCATGGCTGGCAGGTTTTGTTTTACATGTGTGCATGCTGGAAATGTCTGAATCATTCAAACAACTCTAATAAACTTCATGTGGAAGATCTGAGACATAGGATGGTGTTTTCTCACTTTTAAGGTGCTTTCCACCGAACACAGCCCGGAATCAAATATGACAAGATCATCCCAAAAGCAAATAGGTACTTGGAGCTTAGTCTAAACTTCACCTGTTTTTCTCATAAAGAGCTGTTGGATTTCTTTAGGCCCAGGCAGAACCACTGTGAGTTCCTCTCCTTTTTCCTTTCTGCCAGCTTTTATTCTTCTTCTATGTAATAAATAACCTCAAAAATGCCCTTTTAGCCATGGGTTAAACACTGCAAAAAAACCTGAAGTTTCCCATGCCTGCCTTTGTTCTGAATCTGGTAAGGATATGGAATAGTCTAATTTTCCTTCTCTCCCAGTATTCAGTGCTACTCTCTAGTTTTTCCTTTGAGCGATGCTCTCCAGAAATCATGGCACTGAACCAACACCTGGCATTTAGCAGTCTGCAGCCAGAGCAGGGTTTTACCCTCCCTGTGTCACCTCTTCCCAAATGTTCTCTTTCTGCACTTCCCTTTAGGTGACAGGTGGTGATTTTATTTTTCTGCTTGGCTGTTGCTGCCACTACCCTGTGATGCTCCTGTTCCCAGGTACACACAACAGCTTTTCCAGTAATTTCCCCATGCTTTTTGTCCTTGGTTAGCATCTAACAGGGGAATACTGAGTATTTTGGGTTTTGTCTGTTGCTTCTCCAGGGCAGGTTATTCTGTGAGCAATTGATGCACATGGAGTGGAGGTAAACACAGTAGGAATAGGAAATATTTATTTCTGTCTGCAGTGAAAAGTGTTGATAGAGCTGCATGTAGATAGACCTTTGCTATTGCTTGAGCTGGACTTAAGCACAGCTTGCTCCCTTACACTCTCCTTTTGAGACTTTATATCTCCACTGGCTTCAAGGAATTGTCCAAGTAGAAAAGCTTCAGCATTTTAGAAAAAAAAATCCCAACAATATTTTTCTCACACATTTTTACATATATCAGTATCAAATTTGTTGTGTCAGCACACATTTTTTGCAGGAATGTTTGCCGCAGGTCTCACTCTGGGAATTTGCAGGGCTCTAGGAACTCTGCCCAGTGGACAGCTCTCGGTCTGAAAGAGGGGAAATAAAAGCAACTTGCACGTCTCACTCACCACCACATTTTGTTTGAAAGTGCCTAATGCAGAGTTTTCCTGTTACAGCACTAAGAAAACAGTAGGGGAAACTGTAAAATGGAGTAAACGAAGAAGGAAAATGGAGTTAGAAATCCCCTTTTCCTGGGCATGTCCTTCACCAGCAGCTCTGGGGCTCTGCTCCCAGGGCTCTCTTTAAAACACAGACACAGTGACCTGCACAAAATATATCCTCAATCCTGCTCTGGTCAAATGCACGTTCCAGTGGCCAGAAATAGCTTTGTAGCAGTTGCACAAACCCAAATGAGTCACAAGCTGTAAAAACAGCATCGCTGTGGAGGTGAACTTGACACACATCACAGCCTCTCTGGTGCCGATCAGATAGGTTTCACACCTCGTGGATCCTCGTCCTTTATCACTCCTGCCATCGTTTCAGCTAAGCTGAAAGGGCAGAAAAGCATGAACAAACTGTTACACTTGGCCTGACAGACATCTCTACTTTCAATTACTCCTCTGTAAACAGATTGAAGATAACAAGTGCAGCCATCTCGAATGGCTCTGGCCGCAGCCCGCGCTGCTCAGGAGCTGCTTGCACCTGCCTGCTCATCCTCCTTGCAGAACATAATTGCATTTCACCTCACCTCTTTTGTTCCCACCCACCCTTCTGTCAGGGGTGAGATTAGAATTATTTACACTCTAGCTTAATGTCAGAGAAAACCTTCAAGGAAGAATGTGAGATGCACTGACAGGTGCCAGTCATTATTTTTCAAGAATACATAAAGTCATTCTTTCTTTCAGGTGTCTTTATTTCAGAATTTTCTATTCAGGTCAGGTAGGACTGTGAGGATTACAATTGATGCTTGGCATTATCTAGTCCATCATTTTTTGAGTAGCACAGCCCACCATGGCCATGGCTTGCCTTGGTGTCAGTGGCCCATGAAGCAATGGCTATTTGTCCTTCAGCACCACCTCCGAGTCATCTCCTGCCTGATTTACAATGAACTCCTGTTCCTACAGTGGCAGCTGGATCTGTGGCAGGTTGTGAGTCTTGCTGCCCACCACCTTATTACTCTTCTGAATTTTGCAAGCAGCAGATCTGTGATGAAGTGCCTTCATCTGCTGTTACATCATCTTTCATTTCTGTGGCCCGTGCTGTCTGACACAGGGATGCCTTTTTTTAATGTGTCTACACACTGTCTCCAGATATGTTATCAAAATGCCTCAATAAATAGGCCATAAAGAATATCATATTTTAACAGTTGAGCCAGCAGCTGAAATTGTCTGAGGTTATAAATATTTTTTGCCCAACTTAAAACAAGTTTTACTTGGGTGGCTCAGAAGGGAGGGAGGTGCATGTTTTGCCCGAAGGCTGCAGAATTAGTCCTTGGGCAGCATTTTCTGAAGCACATTTTGCTCTGCCTCTTCTCTGTCCCCCTGAACTCTGGGACAACATTCCTGTAGCTTTCCACACAGCTGAATCAAGCCCTTATCACACAGCAGTTGCTGATTCTCCTCCAACACCAGAAGCCTTCTTAGTGCATTCAGTCATGATAAAGATTTTGATTTATTCATCAAAATTTTTCCAGCAGCAAATAGAAGCTCATCCCCCTGTTTCACACTAATATGCCTGTACAATCACCCCTGCTGCTCAGATGAAGGGCTGATTTCCATGCCAGGAATCCTGCTTTGTGCCAGATTCCTTTATTCTTCTTGGAGCTTTGAAGATATATTATGATGCTAATTAATTCCTTTCTCAAGAAGTGAATAATTGCAAGTATTGGGAGCAACTTCATCAATGTGGTGAATGAAGGCAAATGGATGCTCTTTTTANTGGGTTCTGTCATTAACCCACTGGGAACTGGAAGTGGCTGCCACTGGTGCCTCTCACTGGGATTTTCTTACTGAGACAGAAGCAAATGTTCATTAGTGGAAGACATTAATTCATTTTTGCTCAACAGGAGATTCTTGGCCATGTGAGGGGTGGAGCTGGATCTCTGTGGTTCCTCTGTGAACCTTGGGGGGAGGCAGTAGTATGGCTGCAACACAAACTTTCTGTTCTTTATGGATGGATCTTCCCCTGGGAATCCCCTGACCTTTTATATGCCTGATTTATATAATCCTCTAAGAGGACAGACTAAAGAGGGGAATATTATCAGCCAATTAAAAGGTTCCCTCCTGAGGAGGGTGGAAAATAGCAGACAGATGATCTATTTTTTTTACAACATCAATTGCCATTTTGTTGCTGGATGTTGCACCGAGGAAGATCTGTGCTGTCACGTGCCTTTCCCCATTCGAAACCCTGGGAAGAGAAACCCTGTGGTGGATTCCTAAAGCTGTGTGGGTAATTAAATACTTGATGGGTGTGAAATGGACCTTTATGACAAATCAGCCGTCAAAACTGCATTGGATAGATCCTTATTTGCCCTGAGCTGTTCCCTACCAATTTAAATCCTTGTCTAGATGAATAAGTAAGTAATGTTTAAAGCCAAGGGCTGTTATTTTATTGCTCTTTTCTAGGAATCTCCCAGCTCACACCCACACTACACAATCTCTATGGTATTTACTCACAGCTTCATCTGATCTGCCTCTTACTTCCCTACTTCCAGCTGCTCTTTGCATCCAGTAAAGCTGCCAGTTATCTTCAAAAGGAAATGTGTCAGTGTGTACTCATGGAGATATGCAGTGCCACAGTACTTACATCAGGGTTTTGGTCACACGTGTCATGTGGGAAATAAAAGATGCTACAAATGGGGAACAGTTGCTGCAGGGTTCAGGGTGTTAAGGAAATACTCTGTAAAGCGTCTTGTGGAGGGGGAAGGTTTTGCCTTTCACAGATAAAACTGGGTGTTTCTGAGGTTTCTAGGTAATTCTGGTTCAGAGAAATTTTTGAAAAGGGAGATTTCTGCTGTAGCATGTGGAGGTTGTTGTTCCATGACTGTAGACCTTGAGGAGAGGACAGCAAGGCAGTACAGAGAAGGAATGAGGCAGGGCTGGGACAAATCTGAGGATGGTAACTGGGATCCTGGTCCCAGTCATAGCATGGCTTCAGGGAGCAGCTGCCCCCGGCTGTAGGAGAGCCCTGTCCTTCCAGACAGACACCAACATGCCAGAAGTGGTCTGTTCTTAGCCCTGAGATGCTGTTGGGTGTCTTTTGAGCCTCATTTCCCTCTGTGGTCCTGAGAGCTGTCTCTGCTACCTGCTTGTCTCTCCATGTTAAACTGTTTTTCAGAACAGGGTCCAACTATCACAGCTTCCACCCACCCTGGTCCTGGTGACAACATCAGAGATATTTTACTGCTGTTCATGGCATGCTCTGATCCTACCCCAGGGAGTGTGGGTGGGTTTGGACACCTCCACAGAGGCTGAGATTTTCATTCAGCTCCACACTGGGGCAAGGACACTGCCTACACCTGCTGTCAGAAGCTGTGCAAGGCTCTGCAGCCCAAACAGACCAGAGGCTGGAGGGTTTGCAAGGCTGGACAAGGGCTCCAGTGCAGATGCATCCTGTGGAATGAAAGCTCCCATTGTGCTGCCCTTTTAGCACAAGTCTGCCTCACCCCAGTGCTGCTCATTAGTTCATGTTCAGTCAGTCCTTGGCTAATCCATCAATGCCAATCGTGATGGATGTGACTGCGAGGAAGGGCATTGGTGCCTGGGAGCTGCTGAGTGTTCAAAATCCAGGTGGGACAAAAATTCAACCCATCATTCACTGGCTTCAGTGATGCCAATTCAGCAGCAATGGTGTCAGATAGATGTGGAAAGCAGCAAAACTTCAGTCCTGAGTTTATTTCCTGAGTCCAGCATGGTCCAGTCTACATCAATCAGGTCAATGGATGCTTCTCAAGCTCCTTCTCCAGTCTATGCTCCTTGCTGGATATTTCATTTTAGTTGCTCATGATTCAATAGCCCGTGGTGGTCCTGGGTCCAAGGCCACCCTCTGAGTGCTGACCCAGGGCAGTGCCCTTAAGGGCTGTCTGCACTGAGGTGCTGCAGGTTCTAAACCTCATTTCAAGGGAGCCAGTCCACCTGCCACACAGAGATCCCACCTTAGACCCTGAAAGGTGTGTGGATGCTTTGGTGCAGCTTTTTTTGCCCAGATTATCTGTCACTGATGGGCCACTCCACAGGCACAGTGTGGTGAGGGCGTAGTGTCCAAACCTCAAACCCTGTGTCAGTTTTGGGTACCTCACTACAAGAAAGTGATTGAGTGTCCAGAGAGGACAGTGGGGCTGGGGAAGGGTCTGCAGCACAAGTGTGATCAGGGGGCTGGGGGGCTCAGCCAGGAGAAAAGGAGGCTCAAGGGGGACCTTCTCACTCCCTGTGACTACCTGACAGGAGGGTGTGGCCAGGTGGAGGTCAGACTCCTCTACCAGATAACAAGTGACAGGACAAGAGGAAATTACCTCAAGTTCTCCCAATGGAGGTTTCTGTTGGATGTTAGGAAATATTTTTTCACTGAAAGAGTGGTTAAGCATTGAAGCAGGCTGCCCAGGGAAGTGGTGCAGTCAGCATCCCTGGAAGCATTTAAAAATGTGTAGATGTGGTATTTAGGGACATGTTTTTGTGGTGGGCATGGCAGTGCTGGGCATGGCTGGACTCAGTGATTCTATAGGTGTTTTCCAGCTGTAATGATTCTGATTCTAGTGAGGACTTTTGTGTGAGCATGAGTGAGACAGCAGCACTCCCAGGCCCTGCACATCACTCACACAGTCACGCTCTGAGCACTCAGTTGTGCTCAGAGAGGCAGACTCAGAACTGCCTGGTTCTCTGCAGCTCAGCTCTGCCCCAGGTGTGCAGCAGGACCCAGCACTGGGGCTGTTGTGTGGGGGGATCACAGACCCCCCTGCTCCTCCTGTGGCAGGTGACAACCCAGGCCACACAAGCCAGGCTGTTTGCTCACAGGGACAAGGACTGGCTTGCCAGGTAAGGCCCTGCTAAGCCTTGGTGACACGATGAGGGTGAGATGTGACAGCTGGAGGGACTGCAAGTACCTCTGTGTGCTGCTCTGGGTGCCAGGCTGCTGCATCCCAGTGCTGACAGCTGGAACCTCTACAGAGAGCAAGCAATCACCACAAATGACCTGAAGGCAGAAAAAAACCCCTCATTTTGAGTCCCTGGTATATTCCATCAAGGAATCCGTATAGGAAAACCAACTGGGAAATCCCAAGTCCTTTCTTATCATTGTGCTGCAGAAGAGAATGTGGTACAGACCCTTGATGAGTCTGTTTAGCTTCCTGCAGGGGGACCAGAGGTGTCTGGTGATTTGGGGAGAGAGGAAATGCTCAGTTGTAGCAAGGGATACCTGATTTAGGATGCACACCGAGTAACATGGGCAGCAGGTGGCAAACTGAAGATGCAATATCTTGTCACAAAACCAGCAAAAAATATTTGCTGCACTTAGCATCTCAAGATGCCATGTTACCACAAACCTGAAAAGTGCTTCACACTGTGAACTGGGAGATGATGTTTCATTTCTTTAATGTGAACAATCATTTGTTCCTTTACAGCCTTGCTGATGCTTCCCATCCTGCTGTTTGATGTTGAATTTCAGGTCACACTCTTATTGGTAAATGTTCCAGCACTGAGCTCTTCAGGCCTGTGCTATGCATCTTAGACAGCAAGTCACCTTTGGAATATGCCTCAGGTTTGTTTGCAAAGCCATGGATTTGACCATTAGAACAGAGATCCAGCAGCTGGAAGGGGAAGGAGAGCAATTTCCTCATTTTAGCACAGGGCTGAGCACTGGTGGCATGGTTTGTGCTTCTTAAAGACTTTTGAGGAATGATTGTACAACAACAGGAATTTTACAATTGACTTAGACAGTCCTTTCCCTTGGAACTACAACTAGAAGGACAAGATTTTTAAATAGTCAGTATTCATGACAAATCATTAACACCCTTTCCTCTATGTGCATGCCTGTAGTCCTGGAACTGAGACTCTGCCAGATCTGTGAGTTCAAAAATATCAGCATGTTAGGGGAAAGATTAATTTTGAGACCAAGGAAAGGAAGACAGGATGTAAAGGAGGTGGAAGGGAAACCTGAAGTGATGGGAGTTTTCAAGAAATCCAGATGCTCTCGAGCTGAAATCATAAGAAATAATCACTTAATATCTGGGTAATTTGAAAAATAGATGACAAGGATGGTAGAAAACAGCTGTTCCAAGGAGTCTAACCAGGTTATTTCTCAGAGAGAAGAAAAAAAAGTCTTGTCAATTGAAAGGAAGGTTTAACTCCTTGTGTTCTGTTGAACCTCTGTTGCACTGTAATGACACTTGCAGATTCTAAGGCTCTTTTCTTGTTCCTTGGGACAACGTGGATCCTACTTGTTTCTGGTCATCTCCCACCACAGCCAGGTCCCATTCCCTTTATTAATTACCACTGGAGCTCAACACAAGTGCAGCTTTCACACCAACAGCCCCGTCTATCCTCCATTTCCTTCCATTGCCCTAAGCTGTGCCAGTTCAGTTTACTGTGTTTGGCTTCTCTTGACATGAGATTTTCAGCTTGCTCCATACAGTTTACTCATCACCTCTCACCCTATAAAATTTCCTGGAGCAGGAGAAATTTGGAGGGTGCTGGGGCATCCTTTTACAGCAGAGCATTCCTTCCTGACTTTGAGCATCCTTACTCCCCAGATCCTGAGTTTTATTTCTCTTTTGCTTTGTTTGCATCACTTTAAATCGTGATGAATCCCAATAAATTCATTGAGAATCGTGAGTGAAAATTTGGTGTGGGAGGAAATAGCCTCATGTCCTTTTATTGTTTAAAGTGGAGCATTCCCAGTGGGTAAATATCCTGTAGTACCACTGTGGAAGAACAAATATATGAAAAACCACTTAGTACCACTAAGGATACTAATGTAGTTAGGACATTAATCTTGGTGCAGCTGTTGTCAAAACTGTCACGGGGCTTAAGGTGGTTCCCTGCAGCTCCTCAGGAGAGAGCAGCACGAGTGTTCCATACGATCTTAACAGGAGGAAACTGGATCCGGGGCATTTTTCATTTAGATGTACAGACAGACATGTGCTTCCTCCCCAGGATTCCTGTAGCCTGTTCTCATCTGCACAGTATCTGTGAGAGCTTGGACAAGCCCAGGGCTGGAGGCTGGAGAGAGCAGGTGGTGGGAGCTGCTGGGGACGCTAAGCTGCAGGATTTTGTCAGGATGTTTGCAGAAAATGGGAAAAAAGTCCCATGAGAAGTGACCACAAATTTCTTACAGGATGCTCGAATGTTGCTGGGAGCAGCAACAGATGTGTCCTGTTGAGCTGCTACCTTCAGCCCTTTGTGTTGCTTTTTCTTTTTTTCCCCACAGGATCCTTCTTTTGGGCTTCCCCACATTTACCTTTTGCAGCTCTCTCTGCTTGGTGTTTTAGCATCAGTCTAACTTCCATTTCAGCTCCAATTAATAATAATTTATAGGGGGGAAGAGGAGGGAGGAAAGGCCAATTTCTTCATTGCATGGTATTCAGAAAAAATAAAAAAAAGTTCCGCATTAAGTGATGTTAGTATGGAAAGCTTTCAGAATTTTTAGGAAAATATCAACATTTTGGGCCTGACATTAAGGAGAGGGCAAAGACCCCATTCTTTCCTTACATGTCACCCCTTGGCATGTGAGATGGTGGACGTGGAGGTGGGCATGGTGGGATCCTGCATCCCTGCTCTGGAAGGAACAGAAGGACTTGAAGCCCATTTTTGAGGGTTTCTGTTGTCTGCAGCTGTGGAGCAGTAAAACTCCTTTGTGTGCTATCCTGGCCTCAGTAAGACCCAGCTAGTTTTGTGTCCAACCCTTTGTTCATGGGAAAAGTGTTCCCCTTGGGCTGAAGGGGCTGTAAAGGATTCCTGTGGATCAGGCAGGACAGGATGATGCAGATAAAGTCTTGTAAATGATCTCTTGTGGTAAATATCTTAGGCTCTGTGACAGGTCTGTGACACCCAGCTGTGATCACCCAGTGTGCTGCACCCTAAAAGCTTCACTCAGCTGCACACTTGCTGATTTATTGTGATCCTCTTCTCCAACCCCTGGAACCCCAAATCCTGACGTGGGGGTGCCCCCGTTACTGACTACGTTCACTCTACTTTGCTGTCTCTTCACAGAAATGGCTTTTCACAAGAGCTGCACGTGCCTTTTAGCTGGGAACACAAAGCCAGCATTTCAGCATGGGAAAACAAACCAGTGTGTTTTCCCTCTGAATAAAAGCCTGTGTCACTGGAGCTGGAGGGTGAGGCTGTGCCACTGCAAACTTTCAGGTTAGTGTGCCCTTAATGGAAACCTTCCTTCAGCTGGAGGTCACTGCTATGAGCTGGGGCACTGCAAATGAGTGCCACCCAAAATTAAACAGCTGAAGCTTCCAGTTTTGCCCAAGAAATATCAGTTCCTTTGAGGCAGCTGAAATCAGATGTGCAGAGCAATTCTTGTCATCATCTCAATTACAGGCTGAGCTCGGGGCTGGTCATTGGGGTGGGGTGGGCACCCCAGGCTCCTGCAAGCACGAGCTGCAACCCTGCAGCTGATTGTCACCCTGGTGCTGTGCTGGGACCCTCTGCTGTGCCTTGGTTTGCACAGAGCCTTGGCCAGATGCCTGGCACTGTGCCAGCAGTCCGGTCCTATTTCTATTTGTTGATAGCTCTCCCTCCCATCTGATACCTTGATTAACATACATTGAATTCTCCTCTTTCTGCTGCTGGAAAGGGTGCTCTGAGCAGCAGCAGCAGCAGCTTGGTGTCTCTGGGAGGGGTTTCTGCATTGTTTTTAAGACCCTCAGCGTGAACCAGCGCTAAGCACAACGCATATTTCAGGACTTGCTTTTCCCTGCCACTTAGTGGCTTTAAATGGCAAAATGTTTCTGCAAAGACAAATTGCTCTGCAGGTACCACGCTGAGCTGCTGGAAAGGCTCCAGATGCCCAGAGGGATGAGAATGACTCCCTGCATCCCCATCAACAAGGTGAGGTGGCTCTGGGCGTTCATTTTCCACAAATGGAAATTAGAGGAGTGTGAAATACTGACAACAAATTGCAGCACTGTTTCAAATGCAAGGCAGTCATGCTGCTGAAAACATCAGAGGTTCACAACACCTCAGCTCTCCTAGGACCAAACCCTGAGTGTTTTTTCAGAACAGCAGAATTAAGACCATTTTCAATAAGTAGAGGCAATTTCTGAGTAAGAAACAGATAAACCAGGACCATTCCCCAGCAGATATCCTCTGTGCCAGTATGATGAAATTTGAATGAATCTGTGACTCTGCCTCAGGACAAGCCATTAGATTATCAAACTGAAGAAGAATTTTATCTTATAGGTTGCTTGGAAACACGGATAAAAATCTGTCCCTGGCCTCTTTTGCCCAGTTGCAATCCCCAGTGCTCCCAGTTTGTGAAAACACAGGAGATGTCTGCAGTACCACAAACCTGGCAGTAGAAAATCTATATTTATTCTACAGGTTCTCACATGGAGGCAATGTGGTGACCCCCTGGATCCTGGATATTCCCCACTGGAAGCATAGCAAAAATCTCAGCTTCTTTCTGCAGCACTTGCTTCCTTCCCCTCCTCTCTCTACCCTAAAATAGAGGGGCATCTTCTGTTTCAGGTTTTTAACTCTTTTCTCCCCAGAAGAACCAGGGAATCTGATTCACTAAACAGGGGTTCAGCATGCATGTTATTTATTAGGATCAGCAGCTCTGTAAAGTTAGGCAAGAAGTTGCTTTTCAAGGCCCTGGGTGGTTCTAAACATTATTAAACATGGTCATTAGAACATGCTTTTCCAACCATTGAACGGCTGTGAACATTAAATATTTTGGTTTAATAAGTGCTTGCTTTTTCAGCTGCTGAGTGGCCTTAATCTTTTTTTTTCCCCTCATTAAAAAATGTTGTTTTTCCAGCTCATGAGCCACTGAAAATACTGTTCTGTTTTTTTCTCTTCCTTTTTATTTCTTTTTTTTTTTTTTTGCCTCTCTCCTTTTTTTTTTTTTTTTTTTTTTTTTTTATTCACTGATCAGTTTATTTTTATTTTTTAAAAAAGGACGAGAATTTTGGAGCCTTTGACTAAAATAACTTGTTTTCAGCTACCAGGACAAGTATAGGGCAAGGCTTAAGATAACATAATAATCAAACCTTGCTTGTGTGAACAAGTTCCACTGAGATAAGAAGGTGCAAACTATCCAAACATCAGCAGATTGTCTTCTGTGTGTGCTCTGAAAGGATGGATGAATCACACTGCTGCATGGCAGCCTTCCCACCTGCCAATCATGCACGTCCTGTTGTGTCATCCCTGTAGATTCAGGGGGCAAGGTATGAAGCAATCCTGGGGTCAGAGGTGAGGCCTGTGTGTTTTGGATTCAGAATGAAGATAATGCCTTTGACTTAAATTTCATTTCCCGTATTTGTTCTCCGAGGGAGCCCAGGTTACAGGAGAAGAAAGGTAATTAGGGAGAAAGGTCTTTTGCTAAAGCATTGGACTGGAAAAGCAACTTCTGCTGTGGGCTCATTGTATGGCCATGGGAAAGTAATTTGTGCCATGAGTGTTGCCCAACCATCCCAAACTTCCTGGGGTGCTCACCGTGCCCCTCCTGACCTCCCGCTCTCTTTCCAGGAAGGAGGATGCCTCAGTAGGCCTGGTATTCTCTGTGCTTGAGAGTCACATCCTAAGGGACATTAATTGTCTCTGTTTAGGCCAATGGATGGCAACCTTAGTCTTTCTGCCTAGTTCTCCCATAATATTAAATCCCAGGAATGTGCTGGATGCACAGGCTGCCCTTACAGTGCTGCTGCCATTCCTGCTCCCACAGATCCCTGATTTTTAGGGTGGCTCTGCTGGAGGAGGAGACACTGGCAGGCTGGAGGGCAGTTGGCAGGAAGTGGCCAACACCTTGCTCAGCTGGGGAGCCCTCCTGAAAGTGGCAGCTTTCCCCTGTGGCTGGGGCATTTGGCTTTCTGCAGCTCCTAAATCACCCACTTGGAATGCTCTGTGCATCAGCCTGGAAGGGAGTCAAACCGTTTTATGAAAGCTGCAATTAGTGGCTTCCCACAAACAGCATCCAGCACTGACAAGTGGCTGCTATGTAATGCTGTTTATGGGCTTGTTTCAGGTAATGGAATTTCATTGCCTTTCAGGTGCTCTTGGCCACAGGAAGCGCATATATTTTTTCAGCTCTGTGATTTTTTCCACTAAATTGCACAAATCTTTGTATTTGAGCAAGTGCATTGGAAACATTTTACTCTGCATTTATTCTGCAGTTCAAGTCCTTCGTGAAAGGAAGAATAAATATGTTCTTCTAGGAAAACTGTGGGGAGAAAGCAAAGGGAGCAGAGATAGTGGGAAAAAAAACCCCAGTCCTCACAGACAGTAAATCAGGGTATATGTACTGCCTCAGTGCAGTATTGGCTGATGAGAGAATCCAAAATTATCCTTGTTCTCCACCCCCAGCTGTGGCAGCTCCTACCAACCTCTACCTGAACCCACATCTACTTGTGGCTTTCTTGGGAGATTGAGGATGTGATGTGGAAGAGTTTCTTGACTCTCCTGCAGTTACATGCTAATTGCTATGCATGGAGCAGATCAACCTGAGATTTCAAATGGCCTCTTTGACTGCAGTTGTGGTAATGATATGGAATGATAGAATCTTTATGGCTGGAAAACACCTCTGAGATCATCAAGTCCTGCTGTTAGCCCAGCACCACCAAACCATATCCCCAAGTGCCACATCCACACAAGATTTGAACACTTCCAACACAATTATGTTGTGTTTAATGTGGGAGCAGAGGGCAAGGGCAGGTTCCATTGGTTCTGGCTGGCTCATGCAGCATAACATCCTACCTGGGATGATGCACTGCCTCCAGCCATCCACACTCCCTCCCCGCCTGGTCCCTGCTATGCAGAGTCCTGCTGGGCTGCCTGCACTGGCATTTGATAGGAGAAGGTATCCCACATGAATGGAGTGCTCAGAAAGCCTGTGAGATGTGATCACTTACACTGAGCCTGTTAGGTCATGGTTAGAGGCATAAAGAGCATTTGTTGGGAAAGCTGAGCACCAAAGAGCACAGCATCCTCTTTTGTTCGTGAGCCCTGCTGAAATCACGAGCCTCAAAGGCAAAAGAAGGCTGTGAACCCAAGGAACAGGTGAATCAAAGGCAGAGGAGTTGATCCAAGGGAGAAAATTTGAAATCAAGGTTGCAGAAAACCAAGGCCCCTAATGGGACAATGCAGGTAATACTATCACACAGCACTAAAACAATACAGAACTAATTAGCTCAAATATTTGCTGACAACGTGGGTTTTGAGGAGAGGGGGGCATGGGATTTCATAAAACTTAATTAACTCATAGAGTAAATCAGTTTCATTCATTGCCACAACAGAGCCAATCAAGATAGGCTTACTGTTTGCTCATTTGGAAAATGATTAGGATTCCCATTTAGACTTAATTACAGTGCAAAGGTTGACAATTATCATCTTTGTGGAAGCACTGGATACCACAGTATCTCAGCTGAACATGTGCCTGTAATTATAGACATAATTTTCTTAGCAGAAAATATAGCCCACTTATTACCTGGATTTCATGCCTGTAATTACAGATAGTCGAAATAAAATAAAAAAAAATTCAGAATAGGGTTGGTGCTGAGTTACTTTGGATCTTTTCACCGTAAATTACTTTGTGTAACTGTTTGTCACAAATCAAAATGTTGGTTTGTGCTTTATAGTCCCCATGGAAGGGAATTTGTGGACATACCAAGGAATCAAACCAGCCACATGGGTCATATTTTGACACTGCCAAGAGCAGCACTGCCTCAGATTGGTTTGGTTCACAAAGCCTTCCTCACACCTCCCTGAAGCTTCTTGGGTTACACAGGCATGTACTTATCATTGCAGAAGCAAACTGCTGAGAGAAACTTGGTCAGTCACTTTGGAAAATCACAGCTTGATCTGAACCACAGCCGAATACACTCACCCTGCTGACCAGAATAAACCACATTAATATTAAACATTGCAAGCAGTGCTTGGCTACGATCATTTCTAACCCTGCCAAACAAAAATGATAAGCAGGTAGAGATTCCTCCCTTTTGCCAGCCCAAATCCCTCCAGGAGGTTGCTTCAACTCATCACATCCAGGGGCTGCGCCATGGCTGAGATAAGAGAAAAGGAAAGTTCAAAACATTTTACAGATATTAATTACAGATAAGGCAGGGGGTAAAATGAGGACATAATAAACACAAGCTCGATTCTGATTTGTCACCATCCCTGGGCCTCTGTTTATCCCATGGGCTTGTAAAGATGGAGGGAGAGTGTCCTTTGGAGGCAGCAGCAATGGATCAGCACAACACTGAGCACTAAACAAGCACCATCACATTTAACAATACAGTTGAATTAGATCATTCCCTTAGTTTTTATTATATTTATTTCCAAACCATGGTTAGTGAGGTGTAAGTAGGCAAGGCTCCAGCTTTCCTGTATTTGTTTCACACAGGAGTGTCTGACCTTAGATTAATGCCTGAACCTCCTGGGGAGAATGGCCCGAGTGACTTTGGGTGCAGGACATCACATTTTCTTGGGCAGTTTTTTGGCTATTTGCCAGCTGAAATGCTGAGTTGGCAACAGATAGAGATGATTTGCAAGGAAATAGAAAGAAAGAATGACTTTCCACTTATATATCCTCTTTATTTTCCATGCTCTGTAATGGAATATAGCATTCAAATTTTTTTGCTACCTTTGCTGTGCTTCTTTTGAAAAACTCTGTTTGCATCTAGAAAGAAGCATTGTCCCACTAGGAGGGGAAGAAACCCAGCCTTATCAGGTCAGGTAATCCCTGTGCACCATAATCAACAAACAGTGTCAGCAGGACTTCAGGGAGTACATTTTTGTAGCTGTGTGGAAAGGCAGCTGGGAGTCTAGAGGCAGAAAAGCTTCTTTTTTTTTTNTTTTTTTTTTTTTTTTTTTTTCCATAGGTGTAGATAAAAGGGAAGGAAAAACGTTTCGATTGTTGGCTGTGTCCTTTTGAATGTTTAATGTTCAGGTGCTTTTAATATTGCTTGAATGCTGAGCATTTTGTAAGGAGAATAAAAACAGTCATAAAAATAATAAAACAGGAAAAGTAAGTCCTTACATTGTTTGAGGTGTTTTTAAAGCTGAAGGCTTTGCTTTTATTTTGTTTCTTATACCACATTCACTGGAGCTTTATGTAGCCATGGAGCCTGTGTGGTATTATTGTGTTGCTTTGGAAAAGCTGAGAGGGTGGATTTTTTGATGTCTTGGCTCCCAGCTGCCTGGCAGCACCAAGTTCCTTCAGATGTCAGCAGAGAATTCTCCTCATCTGCAGGCTGGAGAACCAGCTAAAGCCCTGGAATGCCAGGCACTGACAGCAGGAGGATTCCACATGTGTGCTCACATGGCAGCTCAGAGCTGGAGCATCCTGCTCACTGCAGGCAAGTCAGAACAGGGCAGCCGTGCCCCTGACACAATTTCAGTGCAGGATGAGCTTTCCTTTGAACTGCTGAACTGCAAATTCCCCTCCTGGCCCAGCTGCCGCGGTGGGTGGGAGGAGGGGGGAGAAGGAAGGGTTGCTCAGGGAATAAGGCACCAATTGGGGTGTGCAGGTGTGGCTGGTGGGAGCAGCTGACCTGCCAAACCCACCGGAGTTTGCTCCATCCAGCTGAGCACAGCTGGGAAATCGGGCAGGGTTTGATTGCCTGGTACAGGGAAAAGCTCATTTGGAATGCCTGGTATCTCCAGCCACCCCAGAATTAATAGTTGCAGTGATCAGAGGTGCAGAGAAATACACAGGGTTGAGAAGTACTTGTTTAAAAAGTAAGGATAATAATTAAAAAAAAAAAAAGAGCCCAAAGAGAGAGGAATCCTCTTAACAGAAGGAAGGAGGAGGAAATGAATGGAACAGAGATTTGTCAGCATACACCAAATCTGGCCTATTCACTGATTTCATGCAGAACTAGTTGTGCCACTTCAGAGTTTATTTATCCACTACAGGAGTCCCAGATATGACAAGAGACACCTGTGTGCTCATTGGCACACAGGAATTTGTCATCTGGTAGTGGAGACATGTGAGATCCATGGCAGTGGCTGCAGTGCTATGCATAGTTCCTGCCTTTGAGGTAAACAAGAACCAAAATCTTAAAGATGGGATTTTGAGGTTCAGAGCCAACACAGTAACATGTGGTTACAAATCACTGACCTTGAGAAGATGGGGAAAAAGGGCTCAGGAGCAAAGAAACACGTACTGAACACAACCTCCTGCAAGATTCACTGAGCCACATTTGTATCAAACTACTTCAGCATCACAAATCTTGCATTTCATTTACTTTCCTCCCTCACCCACCTTTAATATCATCTTTGTCTTTTTTGGAAATTATTGTCAAAATTGTATATTTCTGTCTCAACCAGAAGCTGTCTGAGCCTCCCTATTGTTTTAATATTTCTGAATTAGTTTCATAAATGGAAGAAGTTTTGACTAGTCAATGTGAGTTTTGAAAAGCAAGTTGATTTCCATACTCTTACCTAAATTCAGCCTGTCTGTATGTTAAGTGATTAATCTGTTTTTGAGTCTTGGAGATGTTGCCAACTTAATAGTCATCACTATGCAGAGGTGTAAACACCACAAGAAGTCAAGAAAAGTCCATTTCTTGTTAAAAAGGTTTCTGGAGGTTAAGCCTGGAACAGAACATAAAGTGGAGTTTTAAATTTCAAGGATAAGTAGCTGAGAGAGCTATGGTGTCACACAGATTTATAAAACACATTGTTACTTTATTATTGCCATCACTCTGAGTATAAAACTGAGAGGAGAGGGACATTTTTTTCTCCCTTGACTTTTTAACAGAGGTATTTTATGCCAGATTTCTTATCTGTGCTGTTCAAAGGTGAGAGTGATTTTAGTGTGGTGGTTGTGAATAACTCTTGCATGGAGCAGTGTTGTGGCGTGTCTTTAGGATTTGGTGCCTAAGAGAGAAGGCCTTGGGTGCACACAGGTCTGAGATGTATCAGAATTTGCATTAAGAAAGAATGAGAAGCAATCCCTGAGCTCATGCTAAGCTCATCCACAGGATGACTGTAAAATTATTTTTGAGAGAGATCCAGGTAAAGCTTATGCATAAAAATTAATCCAAGTGCTCAAACCCAAGCAAGGCATTTTTGATACAGAGCATGTCATCTTAGTGAGCTGGAGAGACAAAAAATTAAAGGTGAAGTGGCCCAGATCACCTTGGCTTTGGTGTTTGAGGATTTTGAGTGCCTTACTTTGAAAGAAAAGTACAGAAATAAGTGCCTTCTGAATATGCTAATAACTTGAGAGCATTCAGAGAGAATAGAAGCTCTTTGTATGTGAAAAATATCCTTGGGAACCAGTGCTAGACGTTATGCAAAGTGAACCTGGCAGAAGTGATGGGGAGCAGAACAGAACTGCTAAACAGGTTTGTTGTGGCTTAACACGTGTCTTCTGCAGGAGGAAACCTTCAGTGCTGGGCAGAGGGAAAGCTGCAGAGAGCTGTGGGAAGAGGCAGAGCCAGCTTTGCATGGGAACACCTCATGCAAGGACAGGATCCAAAGAAACTGGGTAAGCGATCCAGTGCTGTGCACTGCACGTGCATCGAGGTATTTGCCCTTGGCTGTAGTCAATCAAAAACTTCTCTTCAAGGCTTTCCAATCCTCCCTGAAGGGAACCCGGGGGGTGCCCACTCCAAGTCACACCTGGTTTGGGAGCAGCCAGCCCCTTGCAGGGGAAAAAGGAATGTCCAATTTGTTCAGCAAGGAAGTATGTTTTGAATCTCAGTGAAATCTGACTCCCTGGATCAAGAGAGATAGTGGATGGGGTTTGAGAGAGAAATATACCCTGTTCTTGAAGTGGTTGGGAAAAAGCAGCGATCTGTGTGGGAAAGCTGGAGAGATGGCAGGAGAGAAAAGAAAAATTACATGCATTAGTGGTTTATGCCTTCCAGACATTTACAAACTCTGGGTAATGCAACTCAGAGGGAATTTTAGTCATTCCAAGGAGGCTGCATGATTTAAGAGGGCAGGAGGGCTGCAGCTTGCTCTATGGTTTAACCCACAAATAAAACTTCCATCACGCGGTTGAATATCTGGAAGGAATTTGGGGGTGCATTTTTAGGAGCACAGACATTAATAAGGCATAGCTTTATTGCCTCAGTGACCTATCACCTCAGCATCATCTGGCCCTGTGCTGCCCATGGGATGGAGAGGTTAATGTGTAAAACACACCACAGCTTCAAGAGATTTGGGGAAACAAAGACAGTCTTGCGGTTGTTGCACTTCTGATTTTTTTTACAGATGACATTGCTCCTTCTGCTCTATGCCTCAAAGACAACCTGCCCAATCCATTTTCCCTACTCTCTGCCTTCCAGAGAGAGTTAAAACCAAGGCACCATGTAGATGAAGGGCCAGTGCCCATCATCAGGCCATGATCTAATTAAATTAAAACTCTATTACAAATCCCTTTAATATATTCTCCTACCTGTTTTATTGAGTGATCTCTTCCAGTCCTTTTCCTAAATAGCTGATACCTTAGGAAAGATCCTAGAGTGTTCCTCATTTTATTCCACTTGCACAGGTCACTTTATTTTATTAACACACATTGTAATCTCAAGCTTAGGATGAGTTCTCTCAGCATTTTTCTTAATAAACTATATTTCATGTAGAATTTTNTGCTCAGGCAAGTGGATCAAATAGCTGTTGTGGGTCCCTTTCCACTGAAATATTCCATTCCATTCCATTCCATTCCATTCCATTCCATTCCATTCCATTCCATTCCATTCCATTCCATTCCATTCCATTCCCTTCCCTTCTTATATTTCCTGTATTTTTCACATTCCAAAATGCTCTTCTGCCTTGGTTTTTGACTTGTAAATAACAGACGTATATCATGATCAATAAAATCCCTCAATCTGTTTTGTGATGAACAACAGATGAGAATGACAGCAGTGAAAAAAAATTCTCCTTTCTTGAAGGCCATTAAAAAAAATGGAGGAAAAAAATGTTTGGAACTGGGATGAGAACTTCAGTCTACTGAGGGTTTAATTTTTATCCTTATTTTATTAGGAAAGGGAAACAGAGGCAGCAGGACTTGTCCAAATGAGTCAGTCATCCAGCCTAAGCAGATGTGCTGGCAAGATTCTGGCCTCTTTCAGAAATACCAAGACTCATTTTGATTGTGAAATACTTGCTGAAGTGCATTATCTGAGAGCCTCAAAGGGGTTCATTTCAGAGCTAGTGGTTTGAGGCTCCTCTGATGAGAAGGAAAAGTAGATAATGCCTCATATTTCAATCAGACCATGAGCAAAGACCCAGAACAATCAAATTCAGCTCCTTTGCCCTTTACATCGTACATCACGTCTTTTTACAGCACAAGGAGAAAGTCTGAGCCAGTGGAAGCTGGAGCAAACTTGTAGAGTTGCAGCAGTGAATAGGACTGAGAGAAACTGGGTTTGGACTCATGGGGATGTTTTAACAGCTCTCTCTGATCTACTGGGGGAATAGCAGCAGGACAATTTAATTCCTGTCACTTCAGGTGTAAAGTGATCTTAGTGATGATGGAAATTTCCAAAGTGATGTGCTCTTGGTTTGCTTCCTTTCTTCCCCTCTTGGGGCAGCTCATCACAGCCACTGGCTCATGGTCCAGGCTGTAATTTGGTTCATGGTTAAAGTCCTCCCTCTGCCAGGTGCTCTCACTGTCCTCAGCCCTCATTCCAGAGGGGATCTAACTCAGATAACTGGTGACCATTCCTAACCCTGAATTGCCAAGACAAAGCCTGGAGTTGCAGTGTCATGCATTGAGGGCACTTAAGCAGCTGATCACAGCTCCACTTCCAATCCAGGCACTTTGGAGAGCTGGAACAAAATGTTTTCTGTGTGGCACTAAAAGTCAAAGTACAGCTTCAAAATACACCAGGGGCTGCCCAGCCGAGGCAGCAGAGAAGCCATTGCAGGCTGCTAAATTAGCTTCAGAGGCAGAGTGAGTGGTGGGTTGATGGCCCACAGCCATCTGCTGCTGCCTTGTAACTTTTGAAAGAACTGTCCCCTTCCTGCTGGTTCAGGTGTGCTGCCTTCCTCCTGTGTCAAATGTAGGACCTTAGAAGAGCTCTGAAGGCTTTCAGACCTTCCTTAGGCAGCAGTCACAGTCTGAATATATTTTATATCCTAATAAGATCTCACAGAGGAGAGAATATATGTTGTGATGAATAAAAAATGAGGGTAGTCTAGAAAAAAATCCCACATTTTAACCAGTTGTTTTGATTTTTCTTATGGATAAGGCTGCTGTTGTTATTTGAAAAATGTGAAAGTCAGATATTTTAATACCTTTTTTTTGTGTGTAAAGGAGGGTGTGTAGGAGTCCATACAGCAGGTATTTTCATTGTGAACTTTTTCAGAAAAATGCCGTGCAAACGTATTCCTGCAAAGAGCACACAGGGCTTAGGCTGCTTCGACAGTAGCCAAAGCAAGCAGCAAAACATATGAATGCCTCCAGACTGCTCCCAGGGTTTTGTTCCACTGCCAAAAGCTGAGACATACACTCACAGCATGAGGCAGCAAACTCCTCTGGCTTTATGTGCTCACACGTGAGGTGGATTTAACAGGGAGATTGTTACGCTCCCCTCGCTTCTTCCCTTCCATTTCTCCCTTAAGGTCTTGGTCTAAGAAAATAATATGGAAGTAATTCTGGATCCAGTGATCCTGAAGGCAGATGAAACAACTTTGCCAGTTGCAGCACATGTTTGTCAAAACATCTGTGCTTGTGCACACTTTGGAAAGAGCAGTTGGAGTGTGTTTCATCAGGATGCCTCTGTCTTGTGCCTGTGGATGGCCGGATATTGGGAGATTTCTCAGATACTCAGATGTGTTTCCTGAGGCTGTTCAGAATATAGGATCAAGATGCTGGAAAAACTTTTGGTGTCTGCTCAGGAGGATCTGGATAGATACAGGTGTTTTCCTTTCTGTGTCTCAATGGCACTCAGGGAATTTGGGATGAGCTCTCTGCATTGCTGCTGGGACATCATGCCCTAAGAGACAGATCAATCCCATCATCATGGGACAACCTTTCCTAACTTCCCTTTCAACTTGCCTGTTCCCTGAGATCCTGCTCAGCTAATGGGAGTTAATTGTCCCCAGGGAAAGGAAAGCAGCTGTAACTCCTGGCTGCAGGGGTTTGGTTGCTGAAATATCTTCATTGGCACTGGGAGGCTCACATCAATTCAAAATAGTTGGCCACTGTTTCGTGAATATAAACCTCTGCAGGCAACAGTTTGAGTTTGTTGCTGTTCTATCGCCCTGGAGGAGGTGAAATGTTGGGGAATGATGCACTTGAGCTCTTGTGTAACCATCAGAGTGGCTCTGATCTGCATGCACACTTTGAGGGACACAGTCATGAAGCAAATGTGAGCACTTCCCTCACCAAATCCTGCTCCCCAGCCCATGCAACAGCAGGAGGTTCAGGCCTGGAGCCTGCAGAGCATGTTTCCAGGATGGGCCTTGAGGAGTGTGCCCAGTATGTATGAGGAATGTGTGTCTGCTGGCAAACATAAAATCCTCAAATCTATAGATGTGAAATAGATCATGTCAGAGAGAAACTTTGATCACCCATGTGTAATTTTCTCATATGCAGATGTCAGCTTTCATAAAGCCTATGAGTTCAGCTTCAGACTGATGTGAGAGTTTTGCTCCCATTTATTTTGTATCACTTAAGAAAGATTGACTGAGTCCTTGAAAGAGTGTCAGCCCTGATTAAATCAACCTTTAGGAATCACCTGGTAGTACCTGGGCATGTCTCTGTATTTGGAAATCTTCACTTGAACAATCTTTGTTCCACTTCTGCTCATACATTAAAGCAGGTGGACAGTAATGCTCTGTCATCAGCTATTCTTGGGTTTCATAGTTCATAAAAGATTTTA